>JAACNH010001325.1:0-55551 GCA_019447015.1 Hymenochirus boettgeri
TTTTGGCCAAGATTTGTAAGCCTTGCCTACCACGTCAAGGTAGACTCTTTCAGCAGGACCTACTAACCAAACTAGTCTAACCACCTAACCTAACAAATGCTAGCTAAGAACCTAACCATAGATGCCTTTTTACAAACATCTGCCTCAATAAAGAAACAATATGTTAAAAAAGAAATCTGAAGCAAACGTATGTTTGGTTAGAAAATCTAGCAAATTCAATAAGAGTCATTAGTTAAATTTTAGTCAAAAGCTGTTAAACTATGAATAAAAGTAAAGTGCAACAATTAAACCCCATAAACCTAATAAAACAGTATAACACTAGTCTAACTATATCACATTATGCGAGGGGGGTTTATGTAGAGGGGGGCATGCCTGCCTTCACATACAGATTAGATGATAGATAGACAGAGAGTGGTGTGTGGGGCCCAATCCACACTGAGTTCTCGTTATGCCCCTGCTGGGGGAAAACTCATTTGGATTATTGATCAAGATTTTATTTTTTGACTAAGTTACCTTTAGGGATGCCACTAGGGAATAAAAGGGTACGTCAGCAGTGTGTTGCCTGGATCAGGTTGAAGGTAAAAAAAAATAATGTTTTTGATAATGGCAAAAAAGTTTTAAACTCTAGTTACCCCTTTACGTATGTCTTGCCATGAATTTATTGTATACTTAAATCTTGAATTAGTACATCATTGGGTAGGCTTGTGTTTGTATAGTCAATGTAAAAAAATCCTTGAAATTCGCCATGGATACTGCAAGGGATCCTTAGCTAGTTAGGGACAGGGGCCATAACTACCAGAGAAGGAAGAGGGAGCTACCACAACAGCCTCCTCCCAGAAAACCACTGTGTATAAGCAATGACAGGGTCCCCATCATAGTTTTGTTTGGGGCCATTGATCCAAGTTTACGCCACTGGCCAAAGGCTTGATTGACAGCCCCGCCACTTATTACAGAGACTTTGAAGGAGGAATCCAGACACAAGGGGCCAAATTTGAGAGCACAAAACCAATGCAGACTAAGCCAGGGTTGAACTTATAGAGTTGTATATTTAGTCAGTTGGAAAATGTGAGGGGAATTTACATGCCCTTTAACATAAAAATTAAATATTGATATTGAGAAACTACGTTTCTGAGTCACAGCAGAGTGTCTAGCCAGCTCAGTTTCCCACACTAAGGATCATCAACAAGGAAAGTCAACTTTTCAAAAGCCATATAATGGGTAATCCGAAGGTTGAGATCCTTCAGATTGGAATCCAGGGGTTGGATAGTTTATATCCCAACATAGTAATCCAACTTGTTGGTTGTTAGGGCTGTTAGTCTGTACCAACTGAGCTGGTAAGACATCACAGGCCCGTTGTTCTTCTTGCCAGCGTTTAATCATGTGAAGATGATCTCCTTGGGAAAGGTTGCATTCAGACAGAGGATGAACCCGATCTTGGCAATCAACCAACACCCCTAGGGTGAATTAATGGGGTTAGGATCAATACTGTTGATACACCAAACCCCACAGGTAAATTCAGCCAGGGTTGGGATCCGAACTGCGTAATCACAAACAACACCTTCAGGGCTGTCAGGGTTAGGGTGGGATCCATTTGGCGAATCAAGCAACACTCTTCAGTTGTGTTTTGGAGATAAGGTTTGGGATCCGAACTAGCGAATCACCAACACCCACAGTTGGATTTAAGCCAGGGGGTTGGGATCCGATCTGGCGAATACACCCAAACCACTACGGTGGTTCGGTCCACGGGTTGGGATCCGATTATCTGCGAATAACCAACAACCTACAGTTGAGTTTCAGCCAAGGGGTGGTAATCCGATACTATCGATATAACAACACCTCCACAGTGGCTTTCAGTCAAAGGTGTTGGGATCGATCTGTGCGATCAATCAAAACCCTACACGGTGTGTTTCGGGCCTGGGCGTTGGGATCGATCTAGCAATCACCCAAAACCTTCATTGCGTTTGGCACTGGGTTAGGATCGTACTGGTGAATCAACTAACAACAACTTCAGTGCGTTCAGTCAGGGGTTGGATCGAACTATACGAATCACCACAACCCTCACAGCTGTTTCAGCGCTGGGGTTGGGATCCATATGCGAATCAACCAACACCCCCAGGTGCATTCAAAGGGTGTGGGTTCATCCCAATATAATACAATGTCCTACCATAGTATACATGACACACACACCATAAATAAATTATCCCCCTAGCATAAAATGACTGCACACACCCATATTAATAAAATGTCCCCCATCGTATCATAATGACACACTCACCCTATAATAAAATGTACCCCTATAGATAAATAAACCCAACCACCCATTATAATAAAATTCCCAAAGATGAATAAAGAAATACCCTTATAACATCCCCCATCGTTATAAACTAACACAACCAATACGATATGTCCCCCCAACATGTATTAAAGACTAACACCTCCTAATATAAATGTCCATCATAAGTATAAATGACCACAAGTATAATGAAATACCTAATAAATTATATAAACAAATAATAAAATGCCCCATATATTAAAGTAGACAGCCCGACTGATATTAACCAATGACTTTTAAAGCGACATCGACCGAAGCACGCTTGGGAAAAACTAATGAGATAGCATGGGAATTATGGTTTGCACTATTACCTTTACAGTTAAAATTGAGGGACCCAGCTTAAATAAATAAGTATATCATTTGAGAATATCACGGTTTATCTGAGTCAAGCAGAGTTGTCTAGCCAGTTCAGTTCCACTATCCTAAATAGCCACGAGGGAAAGTCAACGTTTCAAAAGTCATATAATGAATCCTGAAGGTTGAACCTGCAGATTGGAATCAGGTTTGGATATTTTATTCCCAAAAATGCATAATCCAACTGTTGGTTGAGCGGTTGAGTCTGTACCTAACTGGCGGGGTAGGTACAGTCACAGACCCGATGTTTCTTCTTTTGCTCAGCGTTGTAGCATGCAGTGTTAGAATTACTGCATCCTTTCCCTCTGGGAAAGGTGCATTCAGACAGAGGTTGGGATACGATCTGGCAAATCAACCAACACCCCTAAGGTGATTTAAGCCGGGTGTTAGGATCCAATCTGGTGAATCAACCAACACCCCACAGGTAAATTCAGCCAGGGGTTGGGATCCGAACTAGCGAATCAACAAACACCCTTCAGGAGCTTTCAGCCAAGGGTTGGGATCCGATTTGGCGAATCAAGCAACACTCTTCAGGTGTTTTCAGATAAGGGGTTGGGATCCGAACTAGCGAATCAACCAACACTCCACAGTTGCATTTAGCCAGGGGTTGGGATCCGATCTGGCGAAACAACCTAAACCCTACAGATGTGTTTGGTCCAGGGTTGGGATCCAATCTATCGAATCAACCAACAACCTACAGTTGCATTTGGCCCGGGGTTGTGATCCGATCTGGCGAATAAACCAACAACCTTTAAGTGAGTTCAGCAAAGGGGTTGGTATCCGAACTAGCGAATCAACCAACATTCCACAGTTGCATTCAGACTGGGGTTGGGATCCGATCTGGCGAATCAACCAAAACCCTACAGGTGTGTTCGGCCTGGGGTTGGGATCCGATCTAGCGAATCAACCAACAACCTTCAGTTGTGTTTGGCCCGGGGTTGGGATCCGATCTCGCGATTCAACCAACAACCTTCAAGTACTTTCAGTCAGGTGTTGGGATCCGAACTAGCGAATCAACCAACACCCCACAGGTGTATTCGGCCAGGGGTTGGGATCCAATCTAGCGAATCAACCAACACCCCCAGGTGCATTCAAAAGGGGGTTGGGTTCATCCCCATATAATAAAATGTCCCACATAGAATATATGACACATCTACCCATATAATAAAATGTCCCCCATAGTATAAATAACCCCCCACCCATATAATAAAATGTCCCCAAAGTATAAATGAAAATACCCCTATAATAAAATGCCCCCCATATTATAAATGACACACACACCCATATAATAATATGTCCCCCAATAGTATAAATGACACACACCTCCATATAATAAATTGTCCATCATAGTATAAATGACACACAAAGTAAAAATGAAAATACCTCTATAATAAAATGCCCCCCCCCATATTATAAATGACACGTGATATTGAACTGCGAATAGGACTTTTACCCAGAGCGACAGCAGCTCTGGGTAAATGAGCCTGATGGCATTACTTTGAAGGCAAACTCACATTACGTTTAACATTAAAAATGATCTTGAGAACTCACGGTTTCCTGAGTCAAAGCAGAGTCTGGCCAGATTCAGTTTCCCCTCCATCTCTATAATCAGTCCATATAGAAAATAATCATCATGAGTAATGTCAAAGTTTTCAAAGTCATATAATGGTAATCCGGAAGGTTGAAATCCTGCAGTTTGGAATCCAGGGGTTTGGATAGTTTATATCCCAAACATCTATAATCCAACTTGTTGGTTTGAGGCTGTTAGTCCTGTACGTAACCTGAGCTGGGTAAGGACAGTCACGGGCCCGATGTTCTTCTTGCCCAGCATTGTAGCATGCAGTGTTAGACTTACTGCATCCTTTCCCTCTGGGAAAGGTGCATTCAGACATAGGATGAGATCCGATCTGGCGAACCAACCAACACCCCTAAGGTGAATTAAGACGGGTGTTAGGATCCAATCTGGTGAATCAACCAACACCCCACAGGTAAATACTGCCAGGGGTTGGGATCCGAACTAGCGAATCAACAAACACCCTTCAGGAGCTTTCAGCCAAGGGTTGTGATCCGATTTGGCTAATCAAGCAACACTCTTCAGGTGTTTTTAGATAAGGGGTTGGGATCCGAACTAGCGAATCAACCAACATTCCACAGTTGTATTTAGCCGGGGGTTGGGATCCGATCTGGCGAACCAACCAAAACCCTACAGGTGTGTTCGGCCTGGGGTTGGGATCCGATCTAGCGAATCAACCAACAACCTTCAGTTGCGTTTGGCCCGGGGTTGGGATCCAATCTGGTGAATCAACCAACAACCTTCAAGTGCGTTCAGTCAGGGGTTAGGATCCGAACTAGCGAATCAACCAACACCTCAAAGGTGTATTCGGCAAGGGGATGGGATCCGAACTAGCGAATCAACCAATACCCCCAGGTGCATTCAAAAGGGGGTTGGGTTCATCCCCATATAATAAAATGTCCTCCCATAGTATACATGATACACACCCATACAATAAATTGTCCCCCATAGTATAAATAACCCCCCACCCATATAATAAAATGTCCCCGAAGTATAAATGAAAATATGCCTATAATAAAATGCCCCCCCCATATTATAAATGACACACACCCATATAATAATATGTCCCCCAATAGTATAAATGACACAAACCTCCATATAATAAATTGTCCACCATAGTATAAATGACCCACAAAGTATAAATGAAAATACCTATATAATAAAATGCCCCCCATATTATAAATGACACACAGCCATATAATAAAATATCCCATAGCAGAAATGACAAACACACACACCCATATAACTAAATCGCCCCCATAGTATAAATGACACACACTCCCCAATATAATAAAATTTCCCACATAGTATAAATGACATGCACACACCCATGTAATAGAATGCTCCCCATACAAGTTTGCCTATAGGAAGTGCGACTGGTACTGCTCCAGAATCCACCAACTAAACAATGGGACATTCTCAATAAAGAGAAATATAAAAAAAAAAAAAATCTGAAGCAAAGTATGTTTAGTTAAGAAATCCAGGCAAGACATTTAGTTAAATCTTTTAGTCTAAATCTTTCAATGCTATGAATCAAAAGTAAAGTGCAAACAATTAAAACCTATAAACTATAATAAAACAGTATAACACTATTCTAACTATATCACATTATGCGTATGAGGGGATTTACTGCCCACGGCCCTACGTAGAGGGGGGGCATGCTGCCCACACTTACTGCCCACGGTCCATGCATATGGGGGGGACTTACTACCCACGGGCCCTATGTAGGGGGAGGCATGCTGCCCACACTTACTGCCCATGGTCCATGCTAATGGGGGGGACTTACTACCCACGGGCCCTATGTAGGGGGAGGCATGCTGCCCACACTTACTGCCCCCATCCTCTGTCTGAATGCACCTTTCCCAGAGGGAAAGGATGCATTCAGACAGAGGATGGGATACGATCTGGCAAATCAACCAACACCCCTAAGGTGAATTAAGCCGGGTGTTAGGATCCAATCTGGTGAATCAACCAACACCCCACAGGTATATAGAAAATAATAATCACGAGGAAAGTCAACGTTTTTAAAGTCATAGGTCCAGAAGGTTGAAATCCTGCAGATTGGAATCTAGGGGTTGGGATCCGATCTGGCAAATCAACCAACAACCTTGGTTGGGATCCGATCTGGCAAATCAACCAACAACCTTCAAGTGAGTTCAGCAAAGGGGTTGGGATCCAAACTAGTGAGTGAATCAACCAACACTCCACAGTTGCATTCAGATGGGGGTTGGGATCCGATCTGGCGAATCAACCAAAACTCTGATCTAGCGAATCAACCAACAACCTTCAAGTACTTTTCAGCACCCCCAGGTGCATTCAAAAGAAGTATAATGAAATGTACCCATAGCATAAATACCCCCCCACCCATATAATAAAATGTCCCCAAAGTATAAATGAAAATACCCCTATAATAAAATGCCCCCCATATTATAAACGAAACATACACCCATATAATAATATGTCCCCCAGCTGGGTAAGGACAGTCACAAGCTCGATGTTCTTCTTGCCCAGCGTTGTAGCATGCAGTGTTAGACTTACTGAGTCTATGTGATACTTACCTGGTGTGCTGGTGTGGTACAGGCTTTCCAGAGTGCACCTCTTATCACTTCTGCCACTACACTACTTGTTACACATACAAGTTTACCCCAGTAACTGGTACATACAAGGTTGCCCATAGCAGGTATTACTGGTAGGAAAATGTTTCTTTACATTGAGAACGGTGAAACTGTGGACCTGTCTTCCAGCAGAAGTATAATGAAATGTCCCCATAGCATAAATACCTCCCCCACCTATATAATAAAATGTCCCCAAAGTATAAATGAAAATGCCCCTATAATAAAATGCCCCCCGTATTATGAACGAAACATACACCCATATAATATGTCCCCCAATAGTATAAATTTCACACACCTCCATATAATAAATTGTCCACCATAGTATAAATGACACACAAAGTATAAATAAAAATACCTCTATAATAAAATGCCCCCCGTATTATAAATGACACACACAGCCATATAATAAAATGTCCCCATTAGTATAAATGACAGAGACATAAAACAAAATATCCCACATAGTAGTAATGACAAACACACACCCATATAACAAAATCTCCCCCATAGTATAAATGACACACACTACCCCATATAATAAAATATCCCACATAGTATAAGTGACCCACACACACCATTGTAATAAAATGCTCTCCATACAAGTTTGCCCATAGGAAGTGTGATGTGGTACATCACAAGTTTATCCCCAGTGAGTGTAATGGTGGATCAAACAACCTGTGCTCCAGAATCCACCAACTAACAATGGGACATTGGCAACTCTAATGTAACACATGGTAGCCGATTTACCCAGACTTGCTAGGCAAATATATGGTGCTAAAAGTCGCGCTAACAAGATCGCTTACGGTTAGCTCGACTTTATTCTCCATATCAGCGTCGATGTGAGGGTTACACAAAAATCATCCACGCATCCAACGCTCTCATTCAATATCGCGTTTTCGCTGTTTAGCGCAGGATTTTAACGCCAGCAAATAGCTGGTGTTAAAACCCCTATGGGTAAATCCCACATTTGCGAACATAAATTGAACCGCGAACAGGACTTTTACCCAGAAGATAGCACCTTTGGGTAAATGAGCCTGATGGTATTTCCTTGAAGGCAAACTCACATTACCTTTAACATTAAAAATTAAATATGATCATTTAGAACTCACGGTTTCATGAGTCAAAGCAGAGTGTCTGGACAACTTCAGTTTCCTCTCCACTCTAATCAGTCCATATAGAAAATATAATCACGAGGAAAGTCCCAAGTTTTCAAAGTCATATAATGGTAATCCGGAAGGTTGAGATCCTGCAGATTGGAATCCAGGGGTTTGGAAATATTATATCCCAAACATCTATAATCCAACTTGTTGGCTGAGGCTGTTAGTTCGTACCTACCTGAGCTGGGTAAGGACAGTCACGGCCCGATGTCTTCTTGGCCCAGCGTTGTGGCATGCAGTGTTACACTTACTGCATCCTTTCCCTCTGGGAAATTTAGACAGAGGATGGATCCGATCTGGCGAATCACCAACACCCCTAAGGGTAATTAGAACGGTGTTAGGATCCATCTGGTGAATCAACCAACACTCCCACAGGTAAATTCTGCCAGGTGTTGGGATCGCGAACTCACTAAGCGAATCACACAACACTCCACAGTTCATTCAGCCGGGGTTGGGATCCGATCTGGCGAATCAACCAAAACCCATACGCTGTGTTCGGCCCGGGGTTGGGATCCGATCCTAGCGAATGAACCAACATCCCCACACATTGGACCGTGGGCAGTAAGTGTGGGCACATGCCCCCCCTCTACATATGGCCCGTGGGCATTAAGTCCCCCCACATCAATGGACCCGTGGCAGTAAGTGTTGGGCAGCATGCTCCCCTCTACATAGCGCCCGTGGGCAGTACAGTTCCCCCCCATAACATGGAACCGTGGGCAGTAAGTGTGCAACCTGCCCCCCCTCTAACATCGGGCCCGGTGCAGTAATCCCACCATATCAATGGACCTTGGGCAGTAAGTGTGGGCATCATGCCCTCCCCTCTACATAGGGGCCAGTGGCAGTAAGCCCCCCATACGACGCATGGACCGTGGGCATAAGTGGGCAAGCATGCCCCCACCGCTACAAGGGCCCATGGGCAGTAAGTCCCCCCCATACACATGGACCGTGGGCAGTAAGGGTGGGCAAGCATGCCCCCCCTCTACATAAGGGCCGTGGGCAGTAGTCTCCCCCCATACACATGGACCGTGGCATAAGTTGTGGGGCAGCATGCCTCCCCTCTACATAGGGGCCAGTGGCCGATTAAGTCCCCCCATAACAGCTGGACCGTTGGGCAGTAATGTGGCGCTGCCCCCACCCCTCTACATAGGGCCCGATGGGACAGTAAGTCCCACCATCACTCATGGACCGTGCAGTAGTATGGGCAAGCATGCCCCCCCTCTCACATAGGGCCTGTGCAGTAAGTCCCCCCTCCATACAGCATGGACCGTGGGCAGTAGGTTGTGCACCAGCCTCCCCTCACAATGGCCCATGGGCAGTAATTCCCCCCATACACATGGACCGTGGGCAGTAAGTGTGGGCAAGCCATGCCCCCCCTCTAATAGGACCCTGGGCGTAAGCCCCCCCATACGATGGACCAGTGGGCAGTAAGTGTAGGCATCATGCCCCCCTCTACATAGGGCCTCCTGTCAGTATAGTCCCCCCCCCATATCACATGATGACTGTGGGCAGTAAGTGTGGGCACATGCCCCCACCTTCAATAGGGCCCTTGGGCAGATAAGTTCTCCCCCACACTCATGGACCGTGGGCAGTACTGTGGGCAGCATGCCTTCCCCCTCTTACATAGGCCTCCGTGGGCAGTAGAGTCCCCCCATACATATGGACCGTGGGCAGTAAGTGGTGGGCAGCTTGCCTCCCCTCTCATAGGGCCTGTGGCAGTAAGTCCCCCCATACACATGGACTCGTGGGCAGTAATTGTGGGCGCCATGCCTCCCCTCTTCATAGGGCCTGTGGGCAGTAAGTCCCCACTGCATACACATGGACCGTGGCATAATGTGTGGGCATCATGCCTCCCCTCTACAATAGGCCTTGGGCTTGTAAGTCCCCCCATACACATGGAACCGTTGGCAGTAAGTGTGGGCAACATGCCCCCCTCTAGCCTCTCAAGGCCCGTGGGCAGTAAGTCCCCCCACCCCACATCTCATGGACCGTGGGCAGTAATGTGGGCGCATGCCTCCCCCTTCATAGGGCCTGTGGGCAGTACGTCCCCCCCCCCATACATATGGAACCGTGGGCAGTAAGTGTGGCCATCAATGCCTCCCCTCTACAATAGGGCCCCGTTGGCAGTAATCCCCCCCATATGCATGGACCGTGGGCAGTAAGTGTGGGCAGCAGGGCCTCCCCTCTACATCGGGCCCGTGGGCAGTAGCCCCCCATAACACATGGGACCGTGGGCAGTAGTGTTGGCAGAGCATGCCTCCCTCTACATAGGGCGGCCCGTTGGCAGTAGTCCCCCCCATAGCACATGCGACGTGGGCAGTAAGTGTGGGCAGAATGCCCCCCCCCCTCTACAAAGGCCCGTGGGCAGTAAGTTCCCCCATATCAGGGACCGTGGGCAGTAAGTGTGGGCAGCAGCACCTCCCTACAAGGGCCACTGGGCAGTAAGTCCCCCCATAGAGCAGAACGTGGCCAGTAGTGTGGGCAGATGCCCCACTCTACATAGGGGCCCCCGTGGGCATAAGTCCCCACATACACCTGGAACCGTGGGCAGTACGTGTAGGCAAAAACATGCCCCCCCACTCTACTCTACAAGGGCCTCGTGGGCAGTAAGGTCCATGTGTATGGGGGGGACTTACTGCCCACGGGCCCTATGTAGAGGGGGGCATGCTGCCCACACTTACTGACCATGGTCCATGCATATGGTTGGGGCTTACTGCCCACAGGCCCTATGTAGAGGGGAAGCATGCTGCCCACACTTACTGTCCATGCATATGGGGGGGACTTACTGCCCACGAGCTCTATGTAGAGGGGGGCATGCTGCCCACACTTACTGCCCACGGTCCATGCGTATGGGGGGGACTTACTGCCGACGAGCCATATGTACAGGGGGGCATGCTGCCCACACTTACTGCCCACGATCCATGCGTATGGAGGGGACTTACTGCCAATGGGCCCTATGCAGAGGGGAGGCATGCTGCCCACACTTACTGCCCACTGTCCATGCGTATGGTTGAGGCTTACTGACCACAGGCCCTATGTAGAGGGGATGCATTCTGCCCACACTTACTGCCCACGGTCCATGCGTATGGGGGTGACTTACTGCCCACGGGCCCTATGTAGAGGGGAGGCATGCTGCCCACACTTACTGCCCACGGTCCATGCGTATGGGGGGGACTTACTGCCCACGAGCTTTATGTAGAGGGGGGCATGCTGCTCACACTTACTGCCCACAGTCCATGCATATGGTTGGGGCTTACTGCCCACGGGCCCTATGTAAAGGGGAGGCATGCTGCCCACACTTACTGCCCATGGTCCATGCGTATGTGCCCACGGTCCATGCATTATGGGGGGAATACTGACACGCCATAGGTAGAGGGGGGGGGGGGCATGCTTTGCCCACACTTACTGCCACGGTCCCTGAGTATGGGATTACTGCCTCACTGGCCATATGTAGAGGGGAGGCATGCTGCCACAATACTGCACACGGCTCCATGCATATGGGGGGACTTACTGCCACGGGCCCTATGTAGAGGGGGGGCATGCATGCCCCCCCCCCCCCACCCCAACTTAACTGCCCACGGTCCATGCATATGGGGGGGGACTTACTGCCCACGGGCCCTATGTGAGGGGGGCATGCTGCCACACTTACTGCCACGGGGTCCATGCGTATGGGGGGGCATTACTGGCCCACAGGCCCTGCGTATGGGGGGGCTACTGTCAAAGGGCCCCTGATAGGGGTGGAGTTTCCGGGGTCTCTAGGGTTGTTTCCCTCTGAGCCAAAAACTGTATCTGCAGCATTATGAGGCAACGCTGCCGCCTGGAGCGTGGGCATGGCTTAAAAGATTGGGGGTGGCTCCACCGGTGGTATTGGAATCTTGGGCATTTACTGAGGTAATTTATAAAGTTCTCAAATAGACATTTATGCCTTAACTATAATTAATGAAAAAAAAATATTTTGGCCAAAAGATTTGTAAGCCTGCTACACGTCAAGGTAGACTCTTTCAGAGGGACCTAAACTAACCTAACTAGTTCTAACCTACCCTAACCCTAACAAATGTAGCTAAAGCTAACCTAACCATAGGAAATGCCCTGTTACAACCATCTAGCTCAATAAAAGGAATATGTTAAAAAAATGAAATCTGAAGCAACAAAGAAAAAAAAAAAAAAAAAAAAAATAAAAAAAAAAAAAAAAAAAACAAAAAAAAACCCAAAAAAAAAAAAAAAAAAAAAAACAAAAAAAAGAAAGTATGTTTGGTTAAGAAATCTAGGCAAATTCAATAAGGTCAGTTAGTAATCTTTAGTCAAAGCTTGTAATGTAATATGAAAATAAAAGTAAAGTGCAAAAACAATTACAAAACCCATAAAACTCTAATAAACAGTATAAACACTATTCTAACTATATCACATTATGCGTATGGGGGGGGACTTATGCCCACGGGCACTATGTAGAGCTGCCACGGTTCCATGAGATGGGGGGACTTACTGCCCACTGGCTTGTATGTAGAGGGGGCATGCTGCCTCACTTTACAGATAGATGATAGATAGACAGAGAGTGGTGTGTGGGGCCCCATCTCACATCTCGAGTTCTAGTTATTGCCCTGCTGGGGGGAAAACTAATTTGGATTATTGATCAAGATTTATTGTTTGACTAGAGTACCCTTTATCGCTGCCCACAGGGAAATAAAGGGTACGTCAGAAGGTGTGGCCTGTATAAGGTTTAAGGGTAAAAAAATAATGTTTTGATAATGGGGGAAAAAAAAATTTTTTGACTTAGATTACCCTTTACGTATGTCTGCCAGGGAAATGTACCTAAAATATTGGAATTACCAATTGTGGCTTGTGCTTGTTATAGTCAAATGTAAAAAACACCTGAAAATTCCCATGGATTAAACTTCAATGGATTCCTTAGCTAGTTAATGGACAGGGCATAACTACAGAGAAGCAAGAGGAGCACCGCAAGGGAGACCAATGTCTAAGTTCCTATGACAGATACAGCCTTCCTACAGAAAAACCACTGGTATAAAGCAATGACAGGGTTCCACAGCATAGTTTTGTTTGGGGGCCCCAGTGATCCTAGTTACGCCCATGCCAAAGGCTTGATTGACAGCCCCCCGCCCACTTGTAATTACAGATGACTTAGAAGGAGAATCCGATAAAACGGGCCAATTGAGAGAAAAAACCAATGCAGACTAGGCAAGGCGTGTGAATGTATAGAGTTGGTATATGTAGTCAGTTGGAAACGGTGAGGGTGAACTTACATGCACTTAACATTAAAAATTAAATAGGATCATGTGAGAACTCACGGTTTCCTGGTCAAAGCAGAGTGTCTAGCCAGCTTCAGTTTCCCACACAAGGATCATCACAAGGAAAGTCAACGTTTCTCAAAATCATATAATGGTAAGCGGGAGGTTGAGATCTGCAGATTGGAAATCCAGGGGTTTGGATAGTTTTTTATATCCCAAACATTATAATCCAACTTGTTGGTTTGAGGCTGTTAGTTCTGTACCTAAAACTTGTTGCTGGTTGAGGACAGTCACAGACCCGGTGATCTTCTTGCCAGCGTTGTGTAGCATGCAGTGTTTAGAATTACTGCATTCCTTTCCCTCTGGGAAAGGCCTTCAGACAGAGGACGGGATACGATCTGGCAAATAACCAAACACCCTAAGGTGAATTAGCCGGGTGTTAGGATCCATCTGGTGAATCAACCAACACCCCACAGGAAAATTTCAGCCAGGGGTTGGGATCCAAAATAGCGAATCAACAAACACCCTTCAGGAGCTTCAGCCAAGGGTTGGGATCGATTTGCGAATCAAGCACCCACTCTTCAGGTGTTTTCGGATAAGGGGTTGGGATCCGAAACTAGCGAATCAACCAAACAACTCCACAGTTGAATTTAACCAGGGGTTGGGATCCGACTGGCGAAAACAACCAAAAATCCTACAGGTGTGTATTGGTCCAGGGTTGGGTTTAATCTATCGAATCAACCAACAACTACAGTTGATTTGGCCCTGGGTTTTGTGATACCGATTATGGCGAATAAACAACAACCTTTAGTGAGTTCAGCAAAGGGGTTGGTATGCCGAACTAGGAATCAACACATTACCACAGTTGCATTCAGACTGGGGTTGGAATCCGACTGGCGAATCAAACAAACCCTACAGGTGTGTTCGGCCTGGGGGTGGGATCCGTCTAGCGAATTCAACCAACAACACCTCAGTTGCGTTTGGCCCGGGGTTAGGATACGATTATGGCGAATCAAACCAACAACCTTCAAGTGCTTCAGTCGGGGTGGGATCCGAACTAGCGAATCAACCCAAACCCCAAGCACTGATTCGCCTGGGTTGCGGATCCTATCTCGCAATCAACCAAACACACAAAGGTGCATTCAAAAGGGGGGTAGGGTTCAATCCCATATAATAAAATATCCTACCATAGTATACATGACACACACACCCACCCATATATAAAATATCCCCATAGAATAAATATGCGCACACCCATATAATAAATTGTCCCCCTAGTTAATATGACACCATCTACCCATATAAAAATGTCCCCCCTAGTATAAATAAACCCCCCCACCCATATAATAAAATTTCCCTAAAAGTATGAATAAAATACCCCTATATAAATGCCCCCATATTATAAACTACACCACACACATATGATATGTCCCCAATAGTAATAAATGGACACACACTCATATAATAAACTGTCCACCATAGTATAAATGACACACAAAGTATAAATGACAATACCTCTATAATTAAAATGATCCCCATATTATAAATGGACCACACACAGCAAATAATAAAAGTCCCAAGTATTAAAGGACCACAGAATAAATAAAATATCCCACATAGTATAAATGACAAATAACACACACCCCTATAACAAAAATTCTACCCCATGTATAAAGAGGCTGGCATTTAAAATCCCGTAGTGGGTAAATCCAAACATTTCACGAAATGCGATTATTTAACCACGCCGAACAGGTCTTTTTACCCAGAGAGATAGCGCCTCGGGGTAAATGAGCTGATGGATTTCCCATAAAGCAACTCACATTACCTTTACCATTAAAAATTAAAATGATCATTTGAGAAATCACAGTTTCCGAGTCAAAGCAGAGTGTCCGGCCAGCTTTAGTTCTCCTCTCCATCTGTAATTCAGTCCAGATAGAAAATAATCATCACGAGGAAAGTCCAAAGTTTTCAAGACATATAATTGTAATCCGGGAAGGTTGAAATCCGGCAGATTGGAATCCCGGGTTGGAAAGTTTATATCCCAAACTATATAATTCAAACTTGGTTGGCTTGCGGCGTTAGTTCTGTACCTAACATGAGATGGGTAAGGGACAAGTCACGGGCCCGAGTTCTCTTGCCCAGCGTTGTTTTGGTAGCATGCAGTGTCTTTCTCTTTTTTTAGACTTACTGCATCCTTTCCCTCTGGGAAAAGGAAAAAAAGTGAATTGGCAATTCAGACAGAGGATGGGATGCGGATTTGGCGAATCAACCAACAACCTTCAGTTGCATTTGCCGGGGTGGGATACGATCAGGCGAATAAACCACACACCCTTTCAGTACGTTCAGTCAGGGGTGGGCTTGAATTAGCAATCAACCAACATCCCCATGTGCATTCAAAACGGGTTGGGTTCATCCCCATATAATTAAAATTCCTGCCATAGTCTCATCACACACACACACCTATATAATAAAATATCCCCACAGTATAAATGATTGACACACCCATATATGAAAAATTGTTCCCCATAGTATATATGACAATCTACCCATTTTAATGATATGTCCCCCAAAGCATAAATAAACCCCCCCACCCAATAATAAAATGTCCACATAAGTATAAATGAAAAATACCTCTATAATTAAAATGCCCCCCAAGTATAACTGACACACTCACAGCCTATAATCAAATTCCCCAATAGTAATAAACGACAGACATAAAATAAATATTCCACATAGTATATAAATGAACAAAACACACACACCCATATAACAAAATCTCCCCATAGTATTGAAATACACAAACTCCCCATATAATAAAATATCCCCATAGTATAAATGACCGCACACACCCATGTAATAAAATGTCCCCATTACAAAGTTTGCCCATGAAAGTGTGAATTGGTGCATAAAAGTTCCCCAGTGGAGGTGTTCCTAGCACATAAAAGTTCGATCCCAGTGAGTGTAATGGTAGGATCACAGACACATCTCTGCTCCAAAATCCACCCACTAAAACAATTGGGTACATTCACAACCTCTAACTGTAAACATGGTAGCAATTTTGCCCAGACTTGGTAGGCAAATATATGGTGCTAAAGTTGCGCTAACGGTTAGGCGACTTTATCTCATATCAGGTCGGATGACCGAGGGAGGGTTTCACAAAAATCATCTGCGCATCCGACGCTCTCGATTCAATATCGCGTGTGAGATTGGTTTTAGACGGTCATGGGATTTTTTAAGCCAGCAAATAGCTGGCTTTAAAATCCCGTAGTGGGTAAATCCCACATCGCGAACGCGATATTGGAAAACCGTGATCAGGACTTTTAACCAGAGAGATAAGCGCCTCTGGGTAATGAGCTGATGGCCATGTCTTGAGGAAACTCACATTACCTTTAACATTAACAAATGAAATCGATTCATTTGAAACGCAACGGTTTCCGGAGTCAAAGCCAGAGTGTGGCCAGCTTCAGGTTTTCCTCTCCATCTCTAATCAGTCCAGATAGAAAATAATATCACGAGGTAAAGTCAAACGTTTTCAAGTCATATAATGGTAATCGAAAGGTTGTGAAATCCGGCAGTTGGAATCAGGGTTGGGATCCGATATGGCGAATTAACCAACAACCTTCAAGTGAGTTCAATAGCAACAGGGTGTTGGGGTCCGATCTGGCGAATCAACCAAAACCCTAAGGTGTGTTCAGGCCTGGGGTTGGATCCGATCAGCGAAATCAGCCAACAACCTTCAGTGCTTTTGGCGGGGGGTGCGGAGTCGATCTGACGAATCAACCAACAACCTTCAACATGCGTTCATACGAGGGTTGGACCGATCTAGCCCGAATCAACCAACACCCCAGGTGCGTTCAAAAAGGGGTGTGGTTCATATCCCATATAAAAAAAATGTCCTCCTATAGTATACATGACAACACACACAACACCCATATAATAAAATATCCCATAGATTAATGATGCACACACCATATATTAAAATGTCCCAATAGTATTATATGCCACTTCTACCCATATAATGAAATGTTCCCCAAGCCAGAATAATCCCCCACCCATAGGAAAAAGTAGAAATGAAAATACACTCTAATAAAATGCCCCCATATTATAAATGACACACCACACCCATAAAAGAATATTCCCCCAATAGTATAAATGACACAAACCTCCATATAATAAATTGTCACAACATAGTATAAAGTGACACACCAAAGTATAAATGAAATACTCTATAATAAAATGCCCCTTAATTATAAATGACATACACAGCCATATATGAATAAAAATGCCCCAAGAGTATAAAGAAACAAAGACATAAAATAAAATATCCCACATAGTAGAAATGACAAGCAAAACACCCCCATATACAAAAACTACCCAATAGTATAGACTTCAATACCCCCATAACAATAAAATTTCCCACATAGTATAATTGACACCCATACCACGCACCCATGTAATAAAATGCTCCCCATAAAGTTTGCCATAGAAGTGTGTATGATACATACAAGTTATCCCCAGTGAGTGTTTTCACTCCCACAGGCCCTATGTAGAGGAGGGGGGCATGCTGCACACACTATGCCCCAACGGTCCAGGCGTATGGGGAGACTTACATGCCCAACTAGGGCCACATGTAGAGGGGGGGCATGCTGCCCCACATTAATGCCCACAGTCATGTATATGGGGGGGACTTACTGCCCACGGGCCCTTATGGATAGAGGGGGGGCATGATGGGCTACACTTACTGCCCACGCCATGCGTATGGGGGGGGCAATTATGCCCCATGGGTCCTAGTTAGAGGGGGGCACATGTGCCCACAATTACTGCCCACTGGTCCATGCGTTATGGGGGGGACTTTAATGACCACAGGACCTATGTAGAGGGGGGGGCATGCTGCCCACACTTACTGCCCACGATCCCTGCGTATGGGGGACCTACTGCC
Source organism: Hymenochirus boettgeri (assembly GCA_019447015.1). Classification (NCBI taxonomy): domain Eukaryota; kingdom Metazoa; phylum Chordata; class Amphibia; order Anura; family Pipidae; genus Hymenochirus; species Hymenochirus boettgeri. The sequence goes on from JAACNH010001325.1 coordinate 18,208, forward strand.
CAGGGCCCTAGGTAGAGGGAGGGCATGCTGACCCACACTTACTGCCCATGGTCCATCTATGGGGGGACTATGCCCACAGGCCCTATGTAGAGGGGGGGAATTGCTGCCACACTTACTCCCCGGTTCCATGCGTTATGGGGGGGGACTTGGACTGCCCACTGGCCCTAGGTAGAGGGGAGGCATGCTGCCCACACTACTGCCACGGTCCATTGCACATGGGGGGACTGCGACCACGGCCCTATGTAGAGGGGGGGGCATGTGCCCACACTTACTGCCCACGGTCCATGAGTATGGGGGGACGTTACTGCCCACTTGGACATATGTAGAGGGGAGGCATGCTGCCCACACTTACTGCCCACGGTCCATGCATAGGGGGGGACTACTGCCAACGGGGCCCTATGTAGAGGGGGGGCATGCTTGCCCACACTTAATGCCTAGGTCCATGGTATGGGGGGGGACTTACTGCCCACGCCGGCCCATGTAGAGGGGGAGCATGCTGCCCACAACGGTACTGCCCACGGTCCATGCATATGGGGGGACTTACTGCCCACGGGCCCTATGTAGGAGGGGGGGCATGGTGGGCCCACACTTATGCCAACGCGTCCATGCGTATGGGGGGATTACTTAATGCCCACAGGCCATGAATATGGGGGGGCCTTACTGTCCCACAAGGCCTGCAATGGGGTGGAGTTTCAGGGTGTTCTAGGGTTTTTGCCATCTGAGCAAAAACTGTATCTCGCAGCCTCTATGCGGCCATGCTGCCGCCTTGGTGGCGTGGGCATGGCCTTAAGATTGGGTGTGGCTCACGGTGGGTATTTTGAAATTGGCATTACTGAGGTATATTCTTTATACAGTCCTCAAAAATAGACATATCCTTAAAATAATTAATTGGGGGGGAAAAATAAAATATTTGGCCAAAGATTTGTAAGCCCATGCTACCAGTCAAGGTAGACTCTTTCAGCAGGGACATAAAACCTAAACCGAAATAGCTAACCACCCTAACCTAACAAATGCTAGCTAACGCTAACCTAACCATAGGAATGCCTTTTTACAACATCTAGCTCAATAAAGAAAAAATATGTTAAAAAAAAAATTGAAATATGAAGCAAATATGTTGGTTAAGAATCTAGGCAAATTCAATAAGAGTCATTTAGTTAAATCTTGTAGTAAAGCTTTTAACTATGAAATAAAAGTTAAAGTGCAAACAATTTTAAACCCATTTTTGTAAAAAAAAAAAAAATATAATAAAACAGTATAACACATTCTAACTATATCACATATGCGTATGGGGGGACTTAATGCCCACGGGCCCCCTCACCTGTAGAGTGCCCCAAAGGGTCCATGAGTATGGGGGGACTACTGCCAACGGGCTTTATGTAGAGGGGGCATGCCTCCACTCTACAGATAGATGATTAGATAGACAGAGAGTGGTTTTGTGTGGTGGGGCCCCCATCCACACTGAGTTCTAGTTATGCCCCGCTTGGGGGGAAAAACTAATTCGGGCTATTGGTTCAAGATTTTAGTTTTTGACATAGTACCTTTAGTATCGCTTGCCACAGGGACTAAAAGGGTCGTCAGCAGGTGTGGGTTGGCCTGTATAAGGTGAAGGGTAAAAAAAAATAAGGTTGTTGATAATGGGCAAAAAAATCGTTTTTAACTTATAGTTCCCCTTTACGTATGTCTGCCATGGACTGACCTAAAATCTTGAATTATCCAGCATTTGAGGCTTGTGTTTGTTATAGTCCAATGTTACCAAAAAATCCTGAAATTCGCATGGATACACTTCAATGGATTCCTTAGGCTAGTTAATGGACAGGGGCATAACTTACCAGACGAAGCAAGAGGAGCTACCACAACAGCCTCCTCCCAGAAAACCACTGTGTATAAAGCAATGACAGGGTCCCCATCATAGTTTTTGTGGAGGCCCCGTGATTCCAAGTTACGCCACTGGCAAAGGCGATTGACAGCCCCCCTGTAATACAGATGACTTTAGAGGAAGAATCCCAGACACAAAGGGCACAAATTGAGAGAAAAAACAATGCAGACTAGCCACGGGTTGAATTATTAGAGTTGTATATGTAGCAGTTGAGATGGAAAATTGTGAGGGTGACTTTACATGGCCCTTTAACATTTAAAAATTAATATTGATCATTTGAGAATCAGGTTTCCTGAGTAAAGAAGAGTGTCTAGCCCAGCTTCAGTTTACCCACACCAAGGATCATCACAAGGAAAGTCAAGTTTCAAAATAATATACTGGTATAAATCGGAAGGTTGAGATCCTGCAGATTGGAATCCAGGGGTTTGGATAGTTATATCCCAAAACTATAACAATGTTGGTTTGAGGCTGTTAGTCTGTAACTAAACTTGTGCTGGGTGAGGACAGTTACCGCCACGTGTGTTCTTCTTTGATCAGCGTTGCTGTAGCATGCAGCGTTAGAATTACTGCATCCTTTCCCCTCTGGGAAAGGTGCATCAGACACCAACCAACAACCTTTGAAGTGAGTTCAGCAAGGGGTGGGTATCCGAATAGCGAATCAACCAAAACTCCAAAGTTGCATTCGACTGGGGGTGAATCCGATCTGGCGAAATCAACCAAAACCCTACAGGTGTGTTCGGAACATGGGGTTGGGATCCGATCTAGCGAATCAACCAACAACCTTCAGTGCGTTTGGACCCGGGGTGGGATCCGATATGCCGAATCAACCAACACCTTCAAGTGGCTTTCAGTCAGGGGTTGGGATCAGAAACACTAGCGAATCAACCAAAACCCCACCGCTGTATCAGCCTGGGGTTGGGATACTATCGGCGAATTCAACCAACACCCCGGGGACATTCAAACAGGGGGTTCGGGTTCATCCACATATAATAAAAATCCTACCATAGATACATGACACCACACACCCACCACCCCCCCATTATAACTAAAATATCCCATAGAATAAATGATGGCACACCCATATAATAAAATGTCCCCCATAGTATATATGGACACATTACCAGATAATAAAAATGTCCCCCATAGGATAAATAACCCCAACCAAACCATATAATTAAAAGTTCCCTAAAAGTATGAATATAAAAAAAGACCCTATTATAAAATGCCCCCTATTATAAATGACACACACACATATGATATGTCCCCAATAGTATAAATGACACACACCTCCATGTAATAAATGGCCACCATGTATCAATGACACCACAAAAGTATAAATGCAAACACCTCTATAATAAAATGCTCCGCCCATATTAGAAAGACACAACCACAGCAATATAATAAAATCCCAATAGTATAAATGACACAGACAAAACTAACATATCCCACATAGTACAAATGACAAATACAACACACCCACTATAACAACATCTCCCCCAAGTATAAATACTGGATTAAAAATCCCGTAGGGGGTAAACCACAGTCACGAATGCGATATTGAACCGCGAACAGGTCTTTTACCAGAGAGGATAGCGCCTTGGGTAAATGAGCCTTGATGGTATTTCCATAAAGGCAAACTCACATTACCTTTACCATTAAAAAGTAAAAATGATCATTTGAGAACTCACAGTTTCCTGATCAAAGCATGAGTGTCGGCACAGCTTTAGTTCCCTATCCATCTGCATCAGCCATATAGAGAAAATATTAATCACGAGAAAGTACAAAGTTTTTTTCAAAGCCATATAATGGTAATACGGAAGTTGAAATCCTGCAGATTGGAATCCCGGGTTTGGAAAGTTTTATATCCCCAACATCTATAATTCACACTTGTTGGCTTGAGGCTGTTAGTTCTGTACCATAACCTGAGCGGGGTAAGGGACAGGACACGGCTCGATGTTCCTTCTGCCCAGCGTTGTCTTGTAGCATGCAGTGTGTAGACTTACTGCATCCTTTCCCTCGGGAAAAAGTGCATTACGAAGTAGGGATGGGATGCGATTTGGAACGAATCAACCAACAACCTTTCAGTTGCATTCTCGCCCGGGGTTGGGATCCGATATGGCGAAGTCAACCAACAACTTCAAGTTCGTTCAGTCAGGGGTTGGGATCGTGAACTAGCAATCAACCAACACCCCATGTGCATTCAAAAGGGTTGGGTCATCCCATTAATTAAAAATGTCCTGCATAGTATACATGACACACACACCCCGATTACTAATAAATATCACAACAGTATATAATGATGCAACACCCATATATTACAATGTCCCAGAGAATATGACACATCTACCATTAATGATATGGCCCCCAAGCATAAATAACCCCACCCATATAATAAATGTCCTAAATAGTATAAACGACAGAATAAAAGACAAAATTATTTCCAACATAGTAGGAAATGACAAACACACACAACCATATACAAAATCTCCCCCCATAGTATAAATGACACCAACTCCCCACATTATAATAAAACTATCCCACATAGTAACATGACCGCACACACCCAGTACTAAATGCTCCCATACAAGTTTGCCCCTAGAAGGTGAATGTGCTAAAATGTATCCCCAGTGAGTGTTCCTAGCACATACAGTTTGCTCCCAGTGAGTTAAATGGTGGATTCACATAACCTCTGCCTCCAAAAAATCCACCAAATAAACAATTGGGACATTCAACAAACTCTAAGTAAACACATGGTAGCCAATTTGCCCAGACTTGATAGGCAAAATATATGTGGCTAAAGTTGCGCTAACGGTTAGCGCGGACTTATCTCCATATCCAGCTTTGATGCGGGGTTACACAAAAATCATCTGCGCCTCCGCGCTCTCGATTCAATAGCGCTGTTTGCAGACTGGTTTTCGCGCCAGGATTTGAATGCCACCAAAAAGCTGGCTTTTAAAATCCCGTAGGGGTTAAATCCCACATCCGCGGAACGCGATATTGACGTGATAAGGACTTTTACCAGAGAGATTAGCGCTCTGGGTAAAATGAGCCTGATGGCATTTCCTTGAAGGAAAACTTCACATTCCTTTAACATAAAAAATTAAAATACGATCATTTGAAAAAGCCACGTTTCCGGAGTCAAAGCAGAGGTTGGCAGCTTTCAGTTTCCCTCTCCATCTATCAGTCCATATAGACAATAAATCATCACGAGAAAGTCAAAGTTTTCAAAGTCATATATATGGTAATCCGAAAGGTTGAAATCCTGCAGATGGATCCAGGGTTTTGGGGGGGGGGGGGGGATCAGATATGGCGAATCAACCAACAACCTTTCAGTGAGTTCGCAACGGGGTAAGGGTCCGATCTGGCGAATCACCAAAACCCTAAAGGTTTGCTGTTCGGCATGGGGTGGGATCCGATCTAGAGAATCAACCAACAACCTTCAGTTGCGTTGGCCGGGTGGTTGGGAGACGATTCTGACGAATTCAACCAAACCAACCTTCAAGTGGTTAATGAGGGGTGGATCCGATCTAGCGAATCAACAACACCCCAGGTGCGTTCAAAAAGGGGGTTTGTTCATCCCCATTAAAAAATGTCCTCCTATAGTATACATGACACACACACACACCATTAAAAAAATATCCCATTAGTATTTAAGATGCACAACCCATATAAGTAAAATTCCCCAGATGAAACTTCTACCCATTTTATAATGAAATGTCCCCATGCGAAATAATTCCCCAACCCCAATAGAAAAAGTCTAAATGAAAAGTTACCCATATAATGAAATGGCCCCCATATTATAAATGACACACACACCCATATAATAATATGTCACCCAATAGTATAAAGGAACCACACACCTCCATATAATAAATGTCCACCAGAGTACAAAGACACACAAAGTATAAATGAAAAATACCTCTATAAGAAAATTGACCCCTTTATATGATAAAATGACATACACAGCCCATATATAATAAAAGCCCCAATAGTAAAATAACAAAGAATTAAAAATAAAAATATCCCACATAGTAGAAATGACAAGCACACACCCCATATAACAAAAAATACCCATAGTTGATAAATGATCTCACACTACCCCATATAATAAATTTCCACATAGTATAATTGGCACACAACCACACCCATGAATAAAAGCGCCCCATACAAGTTTGCCCCATAGGAAATGTGTCGGATTACATGCCATGGTTCATGCACTCCAGAATGGGGTCTTACTGCCCAACGGGCCTATGTAGAGGAGGGGGGGCATGCTGCCCATCATTACTGCCCACAGGTCCAGCGATATGGGGGGGAGACTTATGCCCACGGCCCATGTAAGGGGGGGGCATGCTTGCCCACACTTAGCGCCCACAGTCCATGCGATATGCGGGGGGACTTACTGCCACAGGGCACTTGTAGAGGGGGGGCATGCTGCCATAACTTACTGCCACGGTCCATCGTATGGGGAGCTTACTGCCCAATGGCCCTATGTAGTAGGGGGGGATGACTGCCCACACTTATGCCCACGGTCCATGCGAGTATGGGGGGACTTAACTGCCACAGGGCCATGTGAGGGGAGGTTGTGCCCACACATACTGCCAGCGGTCCATGTGCTATGGGGGGGGAATTACTGCCACAGGCCCCCTATGTAGAGGGGGGATGCTGCCCACACTTACTCTGCCACGGTCCATGCAGTATGGTGGGGACTTACTGCCCATGGCCCTATGTAGAGGGTGGGGAGAGCTGCCAACACTTACTGCCCATGCCACGTATGGGGGGACTTATGCCACTGGACCCTATGTAGAGGGGGGCATGCATGCCCAACTTAGGAATACTGCCACGGTCCATGCTAGGGGGGACTTACTGACCCACGGGCCATATGTAAGGGGGGGATGCGCCCACACTTACTGCCCACGCAGCCATGAGTATGGGTGGATTACTGCCCAAGGGGCTACAGCAGTAGGGGGGCAGGCTGCCACACTTACTGCCCAATGGTCCATGCGTTCTATGGGGGGCTTACTGACCCATGCCTCCTGTAGAGGGGATGGCATATGCCCCAACTTACTGCCCACGGTCCATGAGTATGGGGGTGATTAATCTGACCAGGCCTATGTTAGAGGGGGGAGCAGCTGCCCACACTACGCCCACGGTCCATGCGTTATGGGGGGGACTTACTGCCCACGGAGCTATGTAGAGGGGGGCCATGCTGCTCACACTACTGCACCAAGGTCCATTGCATATGGGGGGACTATACTGCCCACGGCCCTATGGTAGAGGGGGGGAATGTGCCCACACTTACTGCCCAGTTCGGTCCATGGTATGGGGGGACTTACTGCAACTGGCTATGTAGAGGGGAGGCATGATGGCCACTAACTAATGCCCCGTTGCGTCCACCATCGATGGAGGGGACCATTACTGCCACGAGGCCCATGTAGAGGGGGGAATGCTGACCCCACACTTTACTCCCAGGCATCATGCATATGGGGGGAACTTAATGCCACGGGCCCTATGTAGAGGGGGGCAATGCGGCCCACCATTACTGCCCACCGGTCCATGCGTTATGGGGGGAATTTGATGCCCACAGGCCATGTATTGGGGGGGGGCTTACTGTCCAAAGGGCCCTGCATATGGGGTGGGAGTTTCAGGGGTTGTCTCTGGGTTTTTCCATCTGAGCAAAACTGTTATCTGCGCCTCTATGCGGCCACGCTTGCCGCATTGGAGGCGTTGGGCATGGCTTAAAGATTGGGTGGGCTCCACCGGTGAGGTGGGTATTTGCACTTGCGAGATACTGAGGTTATTTATTTATACAGTCTCAAATAAGAATTTTATCCTTAACATAATTATGAAAATAAAATATTTTGGCCAAAAGATTGTAAGCCTGCGTACCACGTCAAGGTAGACTCTTTTTAAGCAGGGGACAGAAACTAACTAACAGTCTAACCGACCATAACCTAACAAAATGCAAGCTATATAGCTAACCTAACCATAGGAAATGCCTTTTTACAACATCTAGCTCAATAAAGAGAAATATGTTAAAAAACAGAAACTGAAGCCAAAGTAGTTGGGTTAGAAAGCTAGGCAAATCTCAATAAGAGTCATTTAGTAAATCTTTTAGTCAAAAGCTTTTAATTTACTATGAAATAAAAGTAAAGTGCAACCAATTAAAACCCATAAAACCTAATAAAACAAGTATAACATATTCTAACTATCTCACATTATGCGTCTGGTGGGGATGTAACTGGCCCACGGGCCATATGTAGAGCTGCCCCAAGTCCATGAGATATGGGGGGACTTACTGCCCACGGGCTTCTATGTAGAGGGGGGGTCTGCTGCTCACTATACAGATAGATGATAGATAGACAGAGGAGTGGTGTGTGGGGCCCATCCACATGAGTTCTAGTTATAGCCCCGCCTTGGGGGGAAAACCTAATTTGGATTATGATCAAGATTTTATTTTTGACTATAGGTACCCTTAGTATCGCTGCACAGGGAATAAAAGGGTTTACGTCAGCAGGTGTGTGCCTGATAAGGTGAAGGGTAAAAAAAATATGTTTTTGATAATTGGGGACAAAGAAAAAAAAATTTTTTGACTATCAGTCCCCTTTTACGTATGTCGCCATGGAAATGTACCTAAAATCTGAATTATCCACATTTGTGGCTTGTGCTGTTATAGTCAATGTAAAAAAAATCCTGAATCGCCATGGATACACTTCAATGGATTCTAGCTGTGAATGGACAGGGCATAACTACAAAGAGAAGCAAGAGGAAGCTACCGCAAGGGAGCCCAAATCTTCTAAGGTTTCATATGACAGATACAGCCTCCTCCCAGAAAAAACCTGTGTATAAGCAAGGACAGGGTCCCCATCATAGTTTTGTTTTGGGGACCAGTGATTCCTAGTACGCCATTGGCAAAGGCTGATGACAGCCCGGCCCACTGTAATACAGGATTCACTTTGAGGAGAAATACAGATACAAGGGGCCAAATTTGAGAGAAAAAAAATGCAGGAATAGGCAAGGGTAATTATAGAGGTGTATAGTGTAGTCAGTTATGGAACAATGCTTGAGGGTGACTTTACATGCCCTTTAACATTAAAAATTAAATAGATCATTGACGAACTCACGAGTTTCCGAGTCAAGCAGAGGTGTCTAGCAGCTTCAGTTTCCCACCACAGGATCTCACAAGGAAGTCAACGTTTTCCAAAATCATATAATGGTAAATCGGAGGGTGAGATCCTGCAGATTGGAATTCCAGGGGTTTTGGATAGTTTATTACCCAAACATCTATAATCCAACTTGTTGGTTGCGGCGTGAGTTCTGATTTACCTAAAATTGTGCTGGGTGGGACAGTCACAAGACCAGCTGTTTTCTTGTCTCAGGTTCTCGTGTAGCATGGCAGGTGTTTTAGAATTACTGCATCCTTTCCCTGGGAAAGGTGCATCAGACAGACGGAACGGGATACGATCTGGCAAATTCAACTCTATTAACCCCTAAGGTGAATTAAGCCGGGGTGTGAGATCTAAAATGGTAATTCAAACCAAACACCCACAGGTAAATTCAGCCAGGGGGTGGGAGCCGATAAATTAGCGAATCAACAACCAACCCCCCCCCTCAGGAGCTTTCAGCCAAGGGTTGGAATCGATTTTGGCGAATGCAAAGCATTCCCACACTTCAGGTGTTTTCGGATAAGGGTTGGGATCCGAAACTAGGAATCATTCCAACACCTCCACAGTGCATTTAACCAGGGTTGGGATCCGATCTGGCGAAACAACCAACAGGCTACAGGTGGTTCGGTCCAGGGTTGGGAATCTATATCTACGAATCAACCAACAACCTACAGTTGCATTTGGCCCGGGGTATGTGATCCGATCTGGCGAATAAACCAACAAAACCTTTAGTGAGTTCAGCAACAAAGGTGGTTGGTATCCGAATAGCGAATCAACCAAACCACTCACAGTGGCATTCAGACTGGGGTTGGATCCGATCTGGTCGAACAATAACCAAAACCCTACAGGTGTGTCGGCCGGGGTTGGGATCTGATCTACGCGAATCAACCAAAACCTTCAGTTGGTTTGGACCCGGGGTTGGGATATGATCTGGCGAATCAACAACCACACCTTTCAAGTGCTTCAGTCAGGGTTGGGATTCCGAAACTACGCGAATTCAACCAACACCCCACAGCTGTATTTAGCCTGGGGTTTGGACCCTATATAGCGAAATCAACACCAACACACCCAGGTGCATTCATAAAGGGGGTTGGGTGTTGATCCCCAAATAATAAAAATATCCTACAATAGTAATACATGACACACCAAACACACCCCTATAATAAAATATCCCCCATATGACTATAATGATGCCTTGCATACCTATTATTAGAAATAAAATGTCCCCAACATAGTTTATATCGCGACACATCTTTACCCATATAATAAAATGTCCCCAATAGTATAACATAACCCCCCAACACATATAATAAAATTGTTTTCCCTAAAGAATGAATAAAAAATACCCCTATTATAAAATGCCCCATGCATTATAAATGACACGCACACCATAGATATGTACCCAATGTATAAATGCACACACTCTCCATATAAAAATTGTCCACATAGTTAAATGACACACAATTATCAAATGAAATACTCTGATAATAAAATGCGCCCGTAATTAGACATGACACAACATTCAGCCATATAATAAAATGGCCCAAATATGTATAAATGACACCAGACATAAAAATAAAATAGCCCAATAGATAAAATGACAATTCACACAACACCCATAGAACATAAATCTCCCACCATAGTATAAATCGCTGGCATTAAAATCCGTAGTGGGTAATCCACATTCACTGACTGCGATATTGATCTGCGAACAAGTCTTTTACCAGAGAGATAGCGCCTTCTCCTCAGGTGTAAATGGACGCCTGATGGATTTCAATCAAGCAAACTCACAACCTTTACCATTAAAATTAAAAATGATCATTTTGTAGAACTCACGTTTCCTGAAGTCAAGCCAGATGTGTCCGGCCAGTTTTAGTTTCCTCGTCCATCTGTAATCCGGTTCATATAGAAAATAATATCACGAGAAAGTCAAAGTGTTCAAAGCCATTAATGTAATCCGGCAGGTTGAAATCCTGAAGGTGTGAAATCCGCAGATGGAATCTCGGGGTTTGGAAAGTTATATCCCAAAACATTATAATTCAACTTGTTGCTTGAGGGCTGTTAGGTTCTGTACTAACCTGAGTGGGAAGGGCTAGTCACGGGCCTGATGTTCTTCTTGCCCAGCGTTTTTTTTCCTTTTTACTGGTGTGCCATGTAGGTTTTCTAGACTTTACTGCATCCTTTCCTTCTGGGAAAAGTGCATTCAGTCAGAGTGATGGGATGCGATTTGGTCGAATCACCCAACACCTTCAGTTGCATTTGGCCCGGGGTTGGGATCCGAATCTGGCGAATCAAACCAAACCAACCTTTCCAGTGCGTTCAGTCAGGGGTTGGGAATCCGAACTAGCAACTCAACCAAAACCCCCATGTGCATTCAAAAGGGGTGGGTTCATCCCCATTATAATAAAATGGTCCTGCCATAGTAAATGACACAACACACCTATATAATAAAATATCCCCACAGGATAAATGAGGCACACACCTCATATATATAAAGTCCCCATTAGTAATGAGGACACAAGCTACCCATTTAATGTATGTCCCCCAAAAGCATTAAGAACCCCCAACCAATATAAGAAAATGTCCCAAAAGTATAAATGAAAATACCTCATAATAAATGACCCCTCTATTATAAATGACACACACAGCCTATAATTAAAATTGTCCCAATAGTATAAATGCCACACACACCTACATATAATATAGTGTTCCACCAAGTTAAATGCCACACAAAGTTATAAATGAAAATACCTCTATAATAAATGCTCCCTTAAATTATAAATGACATACACAGTCCATATATAATAAAATCCCCAATAGTATAATCAATAAACAAAGACCAAAAATAAAATATCCCACATAGTAGAAGAAATTGAACAAGCACACACCCCCATCCCATATAACAAAAAACTTACCCCATAGGGATAAGACACACACCGCCATATTAATTAAAAATGTCACCCAATAGTTTTTATAACGACACTGACATAAAATTAAAATAGTCCAAATAGTATAAATGACCAACACACACATCCATACTATAACAAAAACTCCCCCATAGTATAATGACACCACACTCCCCCATATAATAAAATCCCATCATAGTTATAAATGACACGCACACACCATGTACTAAAAGGCTTCTATAAAAGTTTGCCCATAGAAGTTCTTGTGAATGGTTGACATAAAATAGGTTTATCTCCCCGTGCGTGTTCCTAGCACAGAAAAGTTTGGGCCTCCCAGTGAGTGTAAAATGGTGGATACAGACACCGTGCTTGCCATCCAAACATCCAACAAAAATAACAATGGGGACTTCACAACCTCTAATGTACTAAACACGCATGGTTAGCAATTGCCAGACTGGCCTAGGCAAATATATGAGGGCTTTAAGTTGCTGCTAACGGTTTTCTATATAGAGCGACTTTTATCTGCCATATCAGCGTCGGATGCGAGGGTTACACAAAAAATCATCTGCGGCTCAGACGCTCTCAATTCAATATCGCGTGTGCGCTGGTTTTAGCGCAGGATTTTAATGTCAGCTAAATAGCTGGCTGTAAAATCCGTAGTGGGTAATCCCACATCCCTGACGAACGCGGATATTATTTGAACCGTGATCAGGACTTTTACCCAGAGAGGATAGCGCCTCTGGGTTTGAAAGGAGCCTGATGCATTTCCCTTGAAGGATAAACCACATTTATCTTTAACATTAAAAAATAAATACGAATCAATGATACAACACACGGTTAGCGTCAAGCAGAGAGGGTACTGGCCAGCTTCAGTTCCTCTACATCGCAATCAGCATATAGAAAGAATCTCACCCCACCCCAACGAGGAAAGTCAAAGTTTTCAAAGTCATATAATGTGTAATCCCGAAAGGTGGAAATCCTGCAGATTGGAATCATGGGGTTGGGATCCGATATGGCGAATCAAACCAACAACCTTCAAGTGAGTTCAGCAACGATTGGGGGTTGGGGTCCGATCTGGCAACAACCAAACCTTTACAGGTGTGTCGGCATCCCCTGTGGTTCGGTGATACGATTCTAGCGAATCAAACACAACAAACCCTTCCGTTGATTGTTGGGCCCGGTGGGGTTTGGGGAATCCGATCTGACGAATCAACCAAACAACCTTCAAGTGCCGCTTCATGAGGGTTGGGATGCGGATCTAGCGAATTCAAACCAACACCCCCAGGTGCGTTCAAAAGGGGGTTGGTTCATGCCCATATAAAAAATGTCCTCCTTATAGCAACATAACAACACACACATATAATAAAATATCCCCATAGTATTAATGAGGAACACACCATATATTAAAATGGTCCCCCATAGTATATATGACAATTTCTACCATATAATGAAAGGTCCAACCCTAGCATAAATAATCCCCCCCACCATATAGAAAATGTCCCCAAAGTATAAATGAAAATACCCCTATAATTCAAATGTCCCCCATATGATAAATGACACAAACACCCATATAATTAATATGTCCCCAAATAGTATAAAACTGACACAACCTCCAAATAATAATTGTACCCCATAGTATATAAAAATGATCACCAAAAAGGACTAAATGAAAATACTCTATAATGAAATTAGCCCCTTATATTATAAGTATGACATTACACTCAGCCATATATAAGTTTATAATCTGTCATACTCAATAGTGATAAAACAAAGACAAAAATACAATTCTATCCACATAGTAGAAATGACACGAACACACCCCATATAACAAAAAAACCTACCCCTAGTATTAAATGACACACCACTACCATAAATAAATTTCCCACATTAGTTAAAATGACCACACACCCACCCCTGTAAAAATGCTCCCAATACAAGTTGCCAGTAGGACAGAGGTCGGATACATACAGTTATCCCCAGTGAGTGTTCCTCACTGGCCCACGGCCCTATGTAGAGGAGGGGGGGGCAGGCTGCTCACACGTAATGCCAACGGTCCATGCGTATGGGGGAGACTGACTGCCACAGGCCCTATGTAGAGGGGGGCAGCTGACACACTTACTCCACAGTCCATGCATATGGGGGGGAATTATGCCAAAGGGCCCTATGTAGAGGGGGGGGCCTGCTGCCTACAATTACTGTCCACGGTGTCCATGGTTTTATGGGGGGACTTACTGACCCATGGGCCCTTGGTAGAGGGGGGTGCATGCTGCCCACAACTTACTGCCCACGGTCCTTCGCGTATGGGGGGAGATCTTACTGCCCACAGGCCCTATGTAGAGGGGGGCATGCTGCCCAACCTCTTTACTGCCACACGATCCCGGCATATGGTGGGACTTACTGCCCACGGGCCCTATGTAGAGGGGGGCATGCTTGCCTACAATTATGCCCTGGGTAATGCGTATATGGGGGACTTAATGCACCGTGCACCCTATGTAGAGGGGGGCATGCTGCCCCCACACTACTGTCCACAGTCCTACGTATGGGGGGACTAACTGTCATGGGCCCTATGTAGAGGGGGGGCATGCTGCCCACACTAATGCAACTTGGTCTCATGGTATGGGCGGGACTTTCTGCTCACTGGACACTATGTAGAGGGGAGGCATGCTGCCCACACTTTAATGTCACGGGTCATGCGTATGGGGGACCTACTGTTCTCCATGGGCCCTATGTAGAGGGGGGCATGATGCCACACTTATGCCCACGGTCCATGCGTATCCTCCTCTATGGGGGGACCTTATCTGCCCACTGGCCTATCGTAGAGTTGGGAGGCATGATTTGTCCACAATACTGCACCACTCCGGTTCCAGTGCATATGGGGGGACTTACTGCCAAGGCCTAGGGTATAGAGGGGGGCATGATGCCCAACTTACCCTGACAACGCAATCCATGCGTATGGGGGGACTTACTGACAATGGGCCACCAATGTAGGGGGGGGCATGCTGCCCACCACTTTAATCGACTCATCAAACCGGTCCATGTCGCTCATGGGGGGGGATTCTCTTCTTACGCCCAAAAGCGCAGCCCATGTAGAGGGGAGGCATAGCTGCCCAAATTATATGTCCAAACGGGTGTCCACACCTTGAAATTGGGGGGGGATTACCCTGCCACGGGCCCTATGTAGAGGGGGGGCATGCTGCACACCTATGTATCCACGGTACATGAGTATCGGGCGACTTACTTGCCACAGGCCATGCATATGGGGGGGCTTACTGTCCAACAGGGCCCCTAGCAGCATGGGGGTGGCAGTTCAGGGGTGTCTCTTAAGGGTTTTGCCTATATTGCGACAAAACGTACTCTGCAGCTCTATCGCCGGCAAAGCTGCACGCCATTCCCGGTGGAGTGGGCATGCTTAAAGATTGGAGTGTGGCCCACCGGTTGGGTATTTTGAACCACTTGGCATTATTGAGGTATTTATTTATACAGTTCTCAAATAGGACATTTATCCTTACATCATCAATGAATGAAAATAACCAATATTTCGCGCAACAAAAGATTGTAAGCCTGATACCACGTCACAGGTAAGACTCTTTCAGCAGGCAAACTCTCGCTAACCACTAAACTAGTCTAACATTACACTAAACTAACCAAAATGCTAGCTAAAGCTTATACCTAACATAGGAAACTGCCTTTTACAACATCTAGCTCACTAAAGAGAAATATGTTAAAGAAAAGGAAAATCTGAAGCTAAAGTATCGTTGGGTTAACGAAAATCTAGGCAAATTCAATAAGAGTCAATGTAGTAAAATCTTTTCAGTCAAAAAAGCTTTAATACTAATTGAAACATACCAAGTAAAGTGCAAACATTAAACCCATAAACTCTAATAAAAAAAACAGTACTAAACACTATTCTAACTATACTTTACATGTAGCGTCCATGGGGGTAATATGTAACAACGGGCCCATGTACCGACTGCCCCCGTCAAATAAGATATGGGGGGACTTACTGACCACGGGCTTATGTAGAGGGGGGCATGTGCTCACTATACATGATAGCTGAAGATACGGACAGAGTAGTGGTGTGGGGGCTTTTCCGTCACACTGAGTTCTCCGTATGCCCTGCTTGGGGGAGAAAAATAATTCTGGATGGGATTGATCAGATTTTATTTTTGACTATAGCTCCCTTCAGTATCGCTGCCACAGGGAATATAAAAGGTACGTCCGCACGGTGTTGTGCCTGTATTATGGTGGCAAGGGTAAAAAAAATTAATGTTTTGATATAATTTTGGGAAAAAAAAAATGTTTTTGACGTATAGTTACCCTTTATTGCCATGTCTGCCATGGAAATGTATTCTAATTACTCTTGAATTATCCACATTTGGGGCTTGTGCTAGTTATAGTCAAGTTAAAAAAAATTCCTGAAATTCGCCATGGATACCTTCAATGGATTCCTAGATAGTTAATGGACAGGGGCATATAAACTACCAGAGAAGCAAGAGGAGCTACCGCAAGGGAGTGGGGCCAATCTTCTAAGTTTTCCTATGGAAAGATACAGCTCCTCCCAGGGAAAGAAAACCCACTGTGTATAAAAGCAATGACAGGGTCCCCATCATTAGTTTTGTTTGGGGGGGCTGTTGTTTGGGGGGGCCCCCCCATGTGATTCCTTAGTTACGGCCACTGGCCAAAGGCTGATGACAGCCCCGCCCTACTGTAATACAGATGACTTTAGAAGGAGAATCCAGAAGAGGAAATATCTCCAGATACAAAGGGGGCAAAATTTGAGAGGAAAAAAAAAACAGCAGGACTAGGGCAAGGTTGAATTAAGGGTTGTCGAATGTGAATGAATTTATAGAGTGTATATTGAGTCAGTGGATGGGGAACCGGACCGAAAAATGGTCCGCTCGGAGGGTGACCTTACACTGCCCCTTAACATTTTTAAAAATTAAATATGTCATTTTGCGAACTCAGGTTTCCTGAGTGAGGCCCTGTCAAAGCAGAGTCAGCGGAGTTTGTCTTCCTTAGCCAGCTTCAGTTTCCCACACAAGGATATCACAAGGGAAAGTCAACGATTTTCAAAATCATATAATGGTTGTTGAGTAATCCGGAAGGTTCCGCAGTGAGCATCCCTTGCAGATTATTGCGAAATATGCATGATTGGAAATCCAGGGGCGTTGGATAGTTTATATCCCAACACCATCTATAATACAACCTTGTTGGCTCTTGAAGGCCGTTAGTCTTGTACCTAATCTTGTGATGGGGGGCTGAGTGTCACCAGTCAACAGACACGTTGTTCTTCTTGTCACGCGTTGTTCCCCTTTGTAGCACCATTGCAGTTAGTGTTCTAGAATTGACTGCATTCCCTTCCCATGGGAATAAAAGTGCCCGTGCATTCAGGAACACATAACCAACAAAAAACCTTTAAGTGAGTTCACGCAAAGGGTTCGTTCGTTATCCGAACTAGCGAATCAACCATAAACTCACAGGTTGCATTCAGGGACTGGGTGTTTGTGGATCCGATTGCGCGAATCAAGCTACAAAACAATACAGTCGTGTGTACCTAGGCCCTGCACTCCTCATGGGTTTCTTTGGGATCTGATTCTCCTAGCGAATAATCTCAACTCAACAACCTTCAGCTATGCGTTGGCCCCCCGTGGTCGTTGGGATCCCGATTCTGCGCGCAATCAACCCAAACAACCTCTCTCAAGTCGCTTCTTTCCTCAGTCAGGGGTTGGATCTCCTTCCCAGAACTAGCGAATAAACCAACACCCTCCCTCCCCCCTAAGTGCAACTTATGAAGCGGGTGGAGGTTTTGCTCGTTAGGTGTTTAGTGGTCAATTATTGGTGATGACCACTCAACAAACCCCACAGGGTGTAAATTCAGCCAGGGTGGGGATCGAACTAGCGACCCTAATCAAACAAAACCTCCTTCCCACCCAGGGAGCTTTCAAGGCCAAGGGCCGGTTGGGATCCGATTTGGCGATATCCAAGCAACACTATCAGGTGTATTTAGGATATCCAGAGGGTTTGGCGATACGCACTAGGCCGAATATATCAACCACCCTCACAGTTGCATTCTTAACCAGGGGTTGTTCCGCGTGGGATCCCGATAACCTTGGCCCGAATTACACAAACCAACAACATTCCCCCCCTTACATCTGTTTTAGGGTTTTCAGGTTCCCGCGTGCTGTTGGTTGATTCTAATCTATCGCATCAACCAACACCACCCCCCTACAGTTGCCATTGGCCCTTTGGGGTGCGTGATTCCGCGATCTTCTTTCTGCCTGTGTGCGCGAATAAACCAAAAAACCTCTTTAAGTGGCTCAGGCAAAGGGCGTTGGTATCCCCCGACTTACTACGACCGAATACAACAAACACTCCACAGCTTGCATTAAGATGGGGGTTGCGGATCCGATCTGGCCGACATCCAACTCAAAACCCTTACAGGTGTTTGTCGGTCCTCGCCGGGTTGGGCATCTCCGATCTAGCGAATATTAACACAAACAACCTTTCGTTGCGTTTTGGCCCGGCCGGTGTGCGGAGCCGATTCGGCGAAGAATCAACAACAACCTCAAGTGCTTTCTCAAGTCAGTTGGGTTGGGATCAGAAGAGCGAATAACCTACAAGACCTACAGTTCGGTTTGCGATGTAGGCTCTCGGTGGCGTGGGGAATCCGAGATATGCCCTTGACGAACGCAAACATACAACCCAGCCGTGCATTCCTAATTATTTCCAGCGGGGGTTCGGGGGGTTCATCCCCAATAATAATAATAATTATGACTCACCATACGTATAAATGACACTCACCACACCATCCCACCCCAGATTAATTAAAATATCCCATAGAAAAAATGATGGCCACCATATAATAAAATGTCACCCCAACCGTATCCATAGACACACTCTAAACCATCATATAAAATGTCCCCCAATAGTTTCTTCATTCTTACTGCATCCTTTCCCTCTGGGAAATTTAGACAGAGGATGTGATCCGATCTGGCGAATCAACCAACACCCCTAAGGTGAATTAAGCCGGGTGTTAGGATCCAATCTGGTGAATCAACCAACACTCCACAGGTAAATTCTGCCAGGTGTTGGGATACGATCTGGCGAATCAACCAACAACCTTCAAGTGAGTTCAGAAAATGGTAATAAAATGTCCCCCATAGTATATATGACACATCTACCCATATAATAAAATTTCCCCTATAGTATAAATAACCCCCCACCCATATAATAAAAAGTCCCTAAAGTATAAATGAAAATACGCCTATAATAAAATGCCCCCATATTATAAATGACACACACCCATATAATAATATGTCCCCCAATAGTATAAATTTGTTTTTTTTTTGCCATCTGAGCCCCAACTTTCTCTCCGCCTCCCACATAGTCTGAGAGAGAGATAAAATATTTTTGG
This sequence comes from Hymenochirus boettgeri, assembly GCA_019447015.1. Taxonomy (NCBI): domain Eukaryota; kingdom Metazoa; phylum Chordata; class Amphibia; order Anura; family Pipidae; genus Hymenochirus; species Hymenochirus boettgeri. Next base: position 37,567 of record JAACNH010001325.1, read on the forward strand.
CCAAAGATTTGTATCCCGTCACTGCCTGCACCACGTCGAAGGTAGCCTCTTTCAGCATGGCCAACAACCTAACTAGTCTAGAAGCCGAACACATTATATGCTTAGCTAGAGCCTACAACCATACGAATAGGACCTTTTTTAACAAACCATCTAGTGCTCAACTAAAGGAAATAGAAAAAAATTAATCTGAAGAAGTATGTTTTGGTAAGAAATCCAGGAAAGTCATTTAGTTAATCTTTTAGTCAAAGCTTTCAAATACAATGAAATAATAAAGTCAAAGTGTCCAACAATAACAAAACCTATAAACTATATAAACAGTAATAAACTATTCTACTATATCCACATTATGCGTATGGTGGTACTTGCTACTGCCCCGGCCCTAAGTGACGAGGGGCGGCATGCTGCCCCCTTACTGTCCCACGTTTCCATGCTAATGGGGGTACTTACTCCTACAGGCCCTATGGGAGGGGGGCGGCATTCTGGCCACACTTACTGCCCACCCGTCCACTATGGGGGACTACTCCATGCTATAGGTGGACGTCTACTGCCGCCGATAGGCACCTATAGTGGAACATAGCTCCCTATGCATTCCATAATATGGTTGGGACTTACTCCTGCCCAGGGCGGCCTATGTAGAGGGGAGGCATGTTGCCAGAGGGCACTACTCTTACTGCCCACTGGTCCATACGTATGTGGGGGGACTTACTGTACTTCGCACACGTGTCCTATGTAGAGGGAGTGCTGCTGGCCAAACACTTAACTGCCCACGGGTCTCGATGCGTATGGTGGGGACTTACTGGCCGCACAGGAGCCCTAGTCAGCGGGAGCATGCTGCCCACACTTCTGGCCCAGGTCCTCGTATGGTGGCCTTGACACTGCCCACAGGGCCCTAGTGTGAGGAGGGGGGAGCTGTGCTCACACTTACTGACCACAGTCGCATGTGTATGGGGACTTACTCCCAACTCCACGGGCCCTGCAGTATGGGGGCGAGAGGCTTACTTCCAAGGGGCCCTGCATAGGGGGGGCTACTGCCCAGGGCCCTGCTATAGGGTGGGTTACAGGGTTTGATCGTTCTCTAGGGTTTTTGCCATCTAGAGCAAAAACTATATCTCTTGGTCTCTTAACTACTCTGCACCTCAACATAGTTAATGAAGAATACATATTTTGGGCAAAAGATTTGTAAGCCCTGCTACCGAGCGTCAAGGTAGACCTCTTCTCATCAGCGGACCCATAACTACCTAACTAGTCTAACACCGAGCCTACACTAACAAATGCTAGCAGAGCTAACCTACCATATGAAATGCCTTTTTAAAAACATCTGGCTCATAAAGAGATACATGAAAAAATTAAATTGCTAATGCAAAGTAATGTTTGGTTAAGAAATCGAGGCAAATTCAATAAGTATTTAGTTAAATCTTTAGTCAAAAGCTTTCATGATTATGAAATAAAAGTAAAGTGCAAACAAGTTAAAACCACCTAAACTCAATAACAGTAAACTATTTTAAACTATATCAACTACATTATGCTATTGGGGGGAGCTTTACTGCCCACTGGGCCCTAATGTAAGGGGGGGCGTGACTGCCCACACATTACTTGCCCACGGTCCTCCTGCGTCTGGGGTAAGGTATACGTGCCTCAACGGGCAGAGAGATAGCGCCTCTGGGGAAATGAGGCCTATGGATTTACTTGAAGGCAAACACTTACCTTTAACCATTAAAAATTAATATGATCATTCGAGACTCAACATTTTTTCCTGATCAAAGCAGTAGTGTCTGGCCAGCTTCAGTTTCCTCCTCTCCATCTCTAATCAGTCCATATAGCAAAATAATCACACGAGGATGATTATCAAAGTTTTCCAAAGTCATATAATGTTATTCGCGGACGGTTAAATTCCTGCAGATTGGAATCTAGGGGTTGTGTATCCATCTGGCACAATCAACCAACAACCTTCAGTGAGTTTCCGCAAAGGGGTTTGGAATCCGAACTAGCGATCAACCAACACTCACAGATTCATTCAACAGGGGGTGGATCGATCTGGACGAATCAACCAAACCCTACAGTGTGTTTGGCCTGGGGTTGGGGATCCGATGCTAGCGAATCAACCAACAACCTTCGCTTGTTGTTTTGGCCCGGGGTTGGGATCGCGATCTGCGATTCAACCAACACTAAAAAAAAATATCAAAAAAGACAATAATCAGAGGAACAGTCACAGTTTTCAAAGTCATATAAGGGTTATCGGGAAGGTTGAAATCCTGCAGATTGGAATCTAGGGGTTGGGTCCAATCTGGCAAATCAACCACACAACCTAAGGTGAGTTCAGCAAAAGGGTTGGGAACCGAACTATCGATCAACAACACTCCACAGATGCATTCAGACGGGGGTTTGGGATCCGATCTGGCGAATCAAACCAAACCCTAAGTGTGTTCGCTGGGTTGGGATCCGATCTAGCGAATCATCCACACCTTCAGTTGTGTTTTGGCCACTGTGGTGGGATCCGCGATCTGGCGATTCACCAACAAGCCTTAAGTACTTTTCAGTCAGGGGTTGGGATCCGACTACGAATCACCGAACACCCTCACAGGTGTATTCGGCAGGGGTTGGGATCCAAATCTATCGAATCAACCAACACCCCCAGGTTCATTCAACAGGGGTTGGGTTCATCCCCATATAAATAAAATGTCCCACAGAGTATATTACCATCTACCCATATAATAAAATTCCCCCATAGTGTAAATCACCCCCCCACCCCAAAAAAAAAATATACTAATGTCTCCCAAAGTTACATGAAAAATATCTCTATAATAAAAAAAATGCCCCCCATATTATAATGAGACGTGATATTTGAACTGCGAATAGGACTGTTTACCCGAGCGTAGCATTCTCGTGGGTAATTAGCCTGAATGCGTTATTTGAAGGCAAACTCACATTACCTTTAACATTAAAAAAATGTCTATGAGAACTCACGGTTTCCTGAGTCAAAGGGCGAGTCTGGCCAGATTCATTTTCCCTCTCTACATCTCTATAATCACGTCCCTATAGAAAATAATCATCATAGGATGTCAAAGTTTTCAAGTCATATTGGACTCCGGAAGGTTGAAATCCGGCAATTGGAATCCGGGGTTTGGAGATAGTTTATATATCCCAAACATCTATAACCAACTTGTTGGTTTGTAGGCTGTTAGTCTTACCTAACCTGAGGCTGTAGGTCAGTACATACGGCCCGATGTTTCTTCGTTGCCCAGCTTGTAGCATGCAGTGTTGATCTTACTGAGTCCTTTCCCTCCTGCCCCAATTAGTCATAGAGAGCCTCTCCACTAGAGATGTCCACTATTCGAAAATCCGGTCCGCCATGGTCCGCGATTTTCGAAAAATCCGAAATTCGAAAATCCCGCGAGCGGATCCGTTACAAAACGTATAACAATAAAGTTCGGCAAATTCCCGCATTACAGTGGTCTAAATAAGCCCTTGGTAACGTACACTTAACCACTCAGTGGACCTGGGTAATGCCTTAGACCAGTATAAATGCCAACAATACCCTAAAATACAGTCCCGCTAGCGTACTTTAAAAACGGTATTTTTTCGAAAATACGAGGATTCCCCCGTAAAAAAACGAAGATTTCCTCGAAAAAAACAGGATTTTCTGTACTATGAATAGCTTCCATTGGCTAATTTTTGATCATGTTGGCTTGCTCGTCTTGAAATATTACAAACCGATTACTACGTTTTTACTGGTATTCCCGAATTACGGTAAACCGTATTAACGTGAATCCTCGTAAATTACGTGAATCCTCGATCTACAGGATCTTCGTGTTTTTTTCCGTATCCCGCCAGTATCGTACATCCCGTAATTACGAGATCTCGTATTTTCGAAACTTTCGTAAAAAAAAAAATCCACCGTCGTAAGTTCGGAATCCCGTGAAAGTCCGCGAATAATCCGCCGATTCGCGGACGGAGAAATCCTCGGCGGATCCGGGTCGGGTCCAAGCGCAACCGCCATCTCTACTCTACCGTGGTAGGTGTGTCTGCTGCAGTTGCATTGGTGCTGCTGGTTCCTGCTGGCTGGTCTGGTGGACTCACAGGTGTTGTGGTAGGGGAGGTCACCTTAAACGGCTGTTAATGAATCAGAATGTCTCTAGGTCCAGATTCATTGCACAAACAACTTTTCCCTCCCGTGAATGTGGCTGGTATATTCAAGCTTGCCCCCAATGACTGGCACATACAAGTTTGCAAATAGTGATTATGACTGATACATACAAGTTTGTCAAACAGTGACTTGGTACATGCAAGTTTGCCCACAGTGAGTGTGACTGGTACATACAAATTTTTCCCCCTGTGAATGTACTGGTACAGAGATGTTTTGCCGCCTGGACTGATCCAATCACTGGAAAGATTCAAAAAGAATTAAAATAGACAGAAATATATTTCAATCACTCAAATAGAACTACATAGCTCAAAAAATACCCCAAAAAAACAAAAAAGCATTGGACTAATAAATGCAGCTGGAGGCAGAAATAACTTCAACAATTGTGAGAATCTAGGAACATATACAGTAAATTGGCCATTAGGGGGTGTGCATCCATTGTCTCTTGTTAGTATTATAAATGGGATCGCATCTGTGTAGGAAAACCAACAATCTTCAGTGAGTTCAGTCAAAGGGGTTGGTATCCGAACTAGCGAATAAACAACACTCACAGTTGGCATTCAGACGGGGGTTGGGATCCGTCTGGCGAATCAACCAAAACCCTACAGGTGTGTTCGGCCTGGGGTTGGGATCCGATCTACGAATCAACCAACAACCTTCAGTTGTCGTTTAGGCCGGGGTTGGGATCCAATCGGGCTACTCAACAACAACCTTCAAGTGCGTTCACTCAGGGGTTAGGATCCGAACTAGCGAATCAATCAACCACACCCTGACAGTTTCGGCAAGGGGAGGATCTGATCTGCGATCCACTATACCCCCAGGGCATTCAAGGGGGTTGGGTTCATCCCCATATAATAAAATGTCCTCCCATATTATCATGACACACCCCATACAATAAAATATCCCATAGCATAATGATGCACACACCCATAAATAAATGTCCCCATAGTAATATGACACATCTACCCTTAATAAAATGCCCCATAGTATAAATACCCCCCACCCATATAATAAAATGTCCCCAGTATAAATAAAAATATGCCTATAAAAACAAATGCCCCCTATTATAAATGACAACACCCATATAATAATATGTCCCCCATGTATAAATGACACAAACCTCCATAGAATAAATTGTCCACCATAGTATAAATGACCCAAAATTAAAAAAAAAAAAAATAAATAAATCCCATATATAAAATGCCCCCCATATTATAAATGACACACACACCATATAATAAAATTCCCCCCACATAGTAGAATGACAACACAACACATATAACTATCTCCCCAATAGTATAAATGACACAACTCCCCAATATAATAAATTTTCCCACATAGTGCACACACCCATCGTAATAAAATGCTCCCCATACAAGTTCCTATAGGAAGGTGACTGGTACTGCTCCGAATCCACCAACTAAACAATGGGACTTCTCAATAAAGAAATATAAAAAAAAAAATCTGAAGCAAAGTATGTTTGTTAAGAAATCCAGGCAAGTCATTTAGTTAAAATCTTTTAGTCCTAAACTTTCAATATATGAAAAAAAAGTAAAGTGTCAACCATTAAAACTCTAAAACTATAATAAAACAGTATAACACTATCTAATATATCACATTATACGTATGAGGGGATTTACTGCCCACGGTCCCTACGTAGAGGGGGGGGGGGCATGCTGCTGCCCACACTTATGCAAACTTTCATACTATGAATAAAATTAAGTGCAAAACCAAAAAACCTATAAACTATTCTAAAACACGTATACATATTCTAACTATACTCAGCCTTATGCGTACGGGGGACTTACTGCCCACTGGTCCCTAGTAGATGTGGGCATGCTGCCCACACTTACTGCCCACGGTCCCATGCGTATGGAGGGGACTTACTGCCCACGGGCCCTATGTAGATGGAGGGCATGCTGCCCACACTTACTGCCCACGGTCCATGCTGTATGGAGGGACTTACTGCGCCACGGGCCTATGTAGAGGGGATGCGATGCTGCCCACACTTACTGCCACACGGTCCATGCTAATGTGGGGGACTTACTGCCCACGGGACCATGCCATTGGGGGGGGCCTCACTGTCCAAGGGCCTGCATCTGGGGGGCATCCTGGCCCAAGTGGCCCTGCATAATGGGGGGTTACAAGGGTTGTCATCTAGTGTTTTTGGCCATCGTGAGCACAACTGTATCTCGCCTCAACATAAATAATGCGACTAAAATACTTTGGCCTCAAAGATTTGACGCACCTGCTACCCCAACACGTCAAGGTAGATCTTTCAGCAGGGACCACTAACTACACCTAACTAGTCTAAAACCTAGCCTAACCTAACAAATCTAGGCTAAGCTAAGCTAACCTAACCATAGAAATGCCTTTTTACACACCATCTTAGCTCATAAAGAGAATATGAAAAGAAATTAACTCTGAAGCAAAGTATGTTTGTTAAGAAATCCAGGAAATCATTAGTTCAATCTTTTAGTCAAAGCTTTCAATACGATGAAAAAAAGTAAAGGCAAACTAAAAAAAACCTATAAACTATATAAACCAGTATCCCCACTATTCTAACTAATATCACATTATGCGTATGGGGGGAACAACTGGGGGGACTTACTGCCCACGGGCCCGTATGTAGAGGGGTGGGCATGCTGCCCACACTTACTACTACTGCTCATGTCCATGCGTATGGGGGTGGACTTACTGCCATCCGGCCCTATGTTGGAGGGGGGGCATGTCTGCCGACACTTACTGCCCCGGTCCATGCTATGGTGGTGTACTTACTGCCGCATGGGCCCTATGTGAGTGGAGGCATGCTGCCCACACTTACTCGCCCATAGTCCATACGTATGATGTGGGACTCCTGCCTCATGGGCCCTAATGCGTGGGGAGGTGCATCTGCCAACACTTACTGCCCACGGTCCCTCATGCGTATGGGGGGGACTTCTGCCGCACGGGCCCTATTTAGAGGAAGGCTTGCTTGCCCACACTTACTGCCGCATGGGTCCATGGGCGTATGGGGGGACTTACTGCCCACAGGGCCTCTATTTAGAAGGGGGAGGCATGCTGGCCCACACTTACTGCCCATGTTCAAATGCAATATGGTTGGGGCTTACTGGCCCACATGCCCTCAGTCGAGGGGAGGGCAGGCTGCCACACTTACTGCCCACCGGTCCATGCGTATGGGGGACTTACTGCCTTCACGGCCCTATGTAGAGGGTCGGCATGCTGCACACCCTTACCTGCCCCCGGTCCATCGCGCTATGTTGGGGACTTTACTCTGCCCAGCTGGCCCTGTCATATGGCGGGGGATCACTGTCCAAGGGCCCCTGCATATGCGGGCTACTGCCAGGGCCCTGCATATGAGGGGTTTACAGGGGTGTCTCTAGTGGTTTTTTTGCCATCTGAGCACAACTGTGATCTATCTGCAAGCCTCAACATAGATAATGGAGAAAATCTTTGGGGCTCAAATATTTTGTAAGCCTGCTACACGTCAAGGTAGACTCTTTCAGCAGGGTCCGCACTAACCTAACTATCTACCTAGCCTTCACCTAACAAAGATAGCTAACGCTCACCTAACCATAGAAATGCCTTTTTCACATCTATCCTCAACAAATAGAAATATGGAAAAAAAATTAAAATCTGAAGCACAGTATTTTTTGGTTAGAATCCAGGAAGTCCTTTCGTTAAATCTTTTAGTCAAAAGCATTCAATACATATGAAATAAAAGTAAAGTGCAAACATAAAAAACCTCATAACCCTCTAAACTATAATAAAAACAGTATAACACTATTCTACTATATTCCCATTATGCGTAATGGGGGGACTTAACTGCCGCACGGCCCTATGTCAGAGGGGGGGCAATGCTGCCCACACTTACTGCCCACGGTTTCAATATCGTATGGGGGGAAAAAGAAAATTACCCCTATACATAAATGCCCCCAAAATTATAAAACGAAACATACCCCATATAATATGTCCACCAATAGTATAAATGACACACACCTCACTATAATAAATTGTCCACCTCTAGGATAAATGACCACACAAAGTATAAATAAACACCTACCTCTCTAAAAAATGCCCCCGTATCTATAATGACAAACAAAGAAACCACCACTAGATATAATGTCCCCAATATATAAATGACAGACATAAATACAACTATCCCACTAGTAGAAATGACAACACACACACCCATATATCACAAATCTCCCCCATAGTTATAATAGAACACACACTCCCCCATATAATAAAATATCCCACATAGTATAAATGACGCCACACACCAGTTGTAATAAAATGCTCTCCATACAAGTTGCCCATAGGAAGTGTGACTGGTACATACAAGTTATCCCCAGTGAGTGTAATGGTGGATCACAGACACCTGTGCTCCAGAATCACAACTAAACATGGGACATTGGCAACCTCTATGAAAACATGGTAGCCGATTTACCCAAGACTTGCTAGGCAAATATATGATGCTAAAGTCGCGCTAACAAGATCGTACGCGTTAGCTCGACTTTATCTCCATATAAGCGTGGATGTGAGGGTTACACCAAAATCATCCACGCATCCAACGCTCTCGATTCAATATCGCGTTTTCGCTGGTTTAGCGCAGGATTTTACGCAGCAAATAGCTGGTGTTAAAACCCCTAGTGGGTAAATCCCACATTTGCGAAACATGAAATTGAACGCGGAACAGGACTTTTACCCAGAGAGATAGCACCTTTGGGTAAATGAGCCTGAGGTATTTCCTGAAGGCAAACTCACATTACCTTTAACATTAAAAATAAATATGATCATTTGAGAACTCACGGTTTCCTGAGTCAAAGCAGAGTGTTGGACACTTCAGTTTCCTCTCCACCTCTAATCAGTCCATATAGAAAATAATAATCACGAGGAAAGTCCCAAGTTTTCAAATATATAATGGTAATCCGGAAGGTTGAGATCCTGAGATGGAATCCAGGGGTTTTGGATAATTTATATCCCAAACATCTATAATCCAACTTGTTGGATTGAGGCTGTTAGTTCTGTACCAAACCTGAGTGGGAAGGACAGTCACGGGCCCGATGTTTCTTCTTGCCCAGCGTTGTGTGGGATGCAGTGTTACACCTACTGCATCCTTTCCTCTGGGAAATTTAGACAGAGGATGTGATCCGATCTGGCGAATCAACCAACACCCCTAAGGTGAATTAAGACGGGTGTTAGGATCCAATCTGGTGAATCAACCAACACCCCACAGGTAAATTCTGCCAGGTGTTGGGATCCTAACTAGCGAATCAAGCAACACTCTTCAGGTGTTTAGAAAAAGGATTGGGATCTGAACTAGCGAATCAACCAACACTCCACAGTTGCATTCAGCCGGGGTTGGGATCCAATCTGGCGAATCAACCAAACCCTACAGCTTGTGTTCGGCCCGGGGTTGGGATCCGATCTAGCGAACCAACAAACCAAAACCCTTCAGTTGCATGTGTCGGCCCGGGTTGGGATCGATCTGATCGACCAACCAAACAGACACTTCAAGTGAGTTCAGAAAATGGTTGGAATCCTATAGTTACCCCAGTGTCGAGGGGTGACCGTGCAATCAACCAAACCCTACAGGTTGTTTTCGTGCCAGGAGTTGGGATCACAAACTATGCGAAAATCAACCAAAACCCTACAGGTGTGTTCGGCCAGGAGTTGGGATCCAAACTAGCAAATCAACCAACACCCCACAGGTGTATTCGTCCAGGGGTTGGGATCCAGTGTAGCAAATCAAACCACACCCCAGGTGCATTCAAAGGGGTTGGGTTTCATCCACAAATAATGAATGTCCTCCCATGAGATACATGACACACACACAAACACACCCATCAATAAATAAAATTCCCCATAGTCATAAATGATGCAAACACCCCATATCATAAAATGTCCACATAGTATATATGATAATCTCACCCATATAATAAAAATGTCCCCCATTAGGATAAATAACCCCCCAACCCATATATAAAATGTCCCCAAGTATAAATGAAAATACCTTTATTATAAAACGCCCCCCATATTATAAATGACCACACACATATAAAGTACCCCCAATAGTATAAATGACACACACCTCCATATATAAATGTTCACACATAGTATTAATGACACCAAGTATAAATGAAAATTCCTCTATAATAAAATGTCCCCATAGATATATGATACTCTACCCATATAATAAAATGGTCCCTTATAGTATAATAACCCCCAACCCTATTAAAATTCCCAAAGTATAAATGAAAATACTTATTATAAAATGCCCCCCCATATTATAAATGACAACACACACCATATATTGTCCCCCAATAGTATATAATGCACACACCTCAGATATTAATAAAATTGGGACCTTTACCCAGAGAGATAGGCCTCTGGGTAAAGAGCCTGATGGTATTTCCTGAAGGCAAACTAACAGTACCTTTAAGGGCCCATACGTCACCCCCAAACACTATAATCCCCCAAACAGCCGTGTTAGTGGATTGGCTGCCGCTCAGCCAATCACAGACGCGACTGCGGTCACGCACCCTGCTGCTTGCATTTTCTCGCAAGCAGCGAGGGCCGGCAGTGCGTCGGAGGAGGAAGCGGGGAGGTAGTAAGTAAATGTAAATGTAAAGTAAAATGTCTTCCCATAGTGATACATGACCCAACATCCAACAATAAAATATCCCATAGCATAAATGATGCACACACCCATATAATAAATGCCCCCATAGTATATGACCATCTACCAACTAAAAATGCCCCCATGAGTAAATACCCCACCCATATAATAAAAAGTCCCCAAAGTTATAAATGAAAATAACGCATATAATAAAATGCCCCCATATTATAAATGGACAACAGCAACACCCATATAATAATTGTCCCCATAGTATATGTGACCACAACGCAATATAATAAATTGTTCCACCATAGTATAAATGACCCACACTGGTATAAAAAGAAAATACTATATAATAAAATGCCCCCATATTATAAATGACACACACCCCATATAATAAATAGTTCCCCAATAGTATAAATGACACAAACCTCCATATAAGAATTGTCCACCATAGTATACATGACCCACAAAAGTATAAAAGAAAAATACCTATAATAAAATGCCCCCCATATTATAAATGAACACACACAAAGCCATATAACTTAAAATGTCCCCAATAGTATAAAAGACACACAGTCCCCCATATGATAAAATTTCCCACATAGTATAAATGACATGCACACACCCATGTTATAAAAAGTCCCATACAAGTTTGCCTAGAAGAAGTGCAGCTGGTTACGGCTCCAGATCAACAACTAAACAATGGGACATTCTCAATAAAGAGAAATATAAAAAAATAAATAAATCTGAAGCAAATATGTTTGGTTAAGAAATCCAGGCAAGTCATTTAGTTAAATCTTTAGTCTAAAGCTTCAATTATGAAATTAAAGTAAAGTGTAAACAATTAAAACCCATAAACTCTAATGAAAACGTATAACACTATTCTACTAAATCACATTATGCGTGTGGGGGGGACTACTGACCACAGGCCCTATGTAGAGGGGGGCATGTTGCCACACTTACTGCCCACGGTCAATGCTAATGCTGCCAACAATCTGCCATGGTCCATGCTAATGGGGGGACTTACTGCCCACGGGCCCTATGTAGAGGGGAAGCATGCTGCCCAACTATTGCCCACGGTCCATACGTATGGTTGAGACTTACTGCCCACGGGCCCTATGTAGAGGGGGGGCATGTTGCCCACACTTACTGCCCACGGTCCATGCTAATGCTGCCCATACTTACTGCCCATGGTCCATGCGTTATGGGGGGGACTTGTGCCCATCGGGCCCGTATGTGAGGGGGGTCATGTTGCCACACTTACTGCCCACGTCATGCTAATGGGGGGACTTACTGCCCACGGGCCCTATGTAGAGGGGAGGCATGCTGCCCACACTTACTGCCCACGGTCCATATGTATGGTTGGGACTTACTGCCCACGGGCCCTATGTAGAGGGGAGTCATTCTGCCCAGACTTACTGCCCACGGTCCATGCTAATGGGGGGACTTACTGCTCACGGGCCCTATGTAGAGGGGAGGGCATGCTGCCCACTTACTGCCACGGTCCATATAGGGGGGGATTCGGACATATGGGCCCTATGTAGAGGGGAGGCATGCTGCCCACACTTACTGCCCACGGTCATATGTATGGGGTGGGGGACATACTGCCCACAGGCCCTATGTAGATGGAGAGGCATGTTGCCCACACTTACTGCCCACGGTCCATGCTAATGGGGGGACTTATGCCCCAGGGCCCTATGAGAGGGGGGGGCATGCTGCCCACACTTACTGCCCACGGTCCATATGTATGGTTGGGACTTACTGCCCACGGGCCCTATGTAGAGGGGAGGCATGCTGCCCACACTTACTGCCACGGTCAATACGTATGGTTGGGACATACTGCCCATGGGCCCTATGTAAGGGGAGGCAGCTGCCCACACTACTGCCCCGGTCCATCTAATGGGGACTATGCCCAAGGCCTATGAGAGGGGAGGCATGCTGCCCACACTTACTGCCCACGTCCATGCTAATGGGGGGATTACTGCCCACGGGCCTATGTAGAGGGGAGGCATCTGCCCACACTTACTGCCCCCGGTCCAGACTAATGGGGGGGATACTGCCCACGGCCCTATGTGAGGGGAGGCTGCTGCCCACACTTATTGCCCAGGTCCCATATGTTGGGGGGGGACTTACTGCCCACAGGCCTATGTAGAGGGGAGGCATGTTGCCCACACTTACTGCCACGAGTCCATCGTATGGGGGACTTACTGCCCACGGGCCCATGTAGAGGGGGGCATGTGCCCGCACACTTACGGTGCCCACGGTCCATGCATCACACGTCATCCATGGCATGCTTGGGGGGACTTACTGCCCACGGGCCCTATGTAGAGGGGAGAATGCTGCCCACACTTATTGCCCACGGTCCATACGTTATGGTTGAGGACTTACTGCCCACGGCCCTATGTAGAGGGGGGGGCATGTTGCCCCACTTACTGCCCACGGTCCATGAATGCTGGTGGCCATGCTATACTGCCCACGGCCCTATTTGGGCTGTGCCACACTTACTGCCACGGTCCATTGCAATGGGGGGACTTACTGCCCACGGGCCCTATGTAGGGGAGGCATGCTGCCCACACTTCTGCCCACGGTCCATATGTCATGGTTGGGACTTACTGCTCCACGGGCCCTATGTAGAGGGAGTGCATGCTCTGCCCACATTACTGCACAGGTCATGTATGGGGGACTTACGCCCACGCCCTATGTAGAGGGGAGCATGTGCCCACACTACTGCCCACGGTCCATCTAATGGACTATGCCCATGGCCATATGTAGAGGGAGGCATCTGCCACACTTATGCCACAGGCCATATGTATGGGGGGAATATGCCAAGGCCCTATATGTAGAGGGGAGCATGTTGCCCACACTACTTGCCACGGTCACATGCTAAGGGGGGACTTACTGCCCACGGCCCTATGTAGAGGCGGGGGGCATGCTGCCACACTTACGCCACGGTTCCATAGTATGGGGGACTTACTGCCACGGGCCTATTAGAGGGGGGCATGCGTGCCCACACTTACTGCCCACGAGTCAGGGATTACGCATTGGGTGGGACCTACTGCCACTGGGCCTATGTAGAGGGGAGGATGCTGCCCACACTTACTGCCACGGTCATGTAATGGGGGGACTTACTGCCCACGGGCCCTATGTAGAGGGGAGGCATGCTGCCCACACTTACTGCCCACGGGTCAATTGCTAATGGGGGGACTTACTGCCCACGGGCCTATGTAGAGGGGAGGCATGTGCCCACACTTAATGCCCACGGTCCATGATAAGGGGGGGACTACTGCCCACGGGCCCTATGTAGAGGGGAGGCATGCTGCCACACTTATGCCCACCGGCCAATGTTATGGGGGGGGACTTACTGCCCACAGGCCCTATGTAGAGGGGAGGCATGTGCCCACACTTACTGCCCACGGTCAATGCTATGGTGGGACTTACTGCCCACGGCCCTATGTAAGAGGGAGGGCATGGTGCCCACACTTATGCCCACGGTCAATATGGTTAGGTTGGGACTTACTGCCCACGGGCCCTATGTAGAGGGGAGGCATGCTGCCCCCACTTCTTATGCCACGGTAGTATGTATGGGGGGGACATACTGCCCACAGGCCCATGTAGAGGGGGGGATGTTGCCCACACTTACTGCCCACTGGTCCATGCAAATGGGGGGGGATTATGCCCACAGGCCCATGTAAGTTGGGGCATGCTGCCCAAACTACTGCCCCAATATCCATGCGTATGGGGGGGAATACTGCCCACGGGCCTATGTAGTGGGGAGGCATGCTGCCCACACTTACTGCCACGGTCCATGCGTATGGGGGGGACTTATGCCACAGGCCTGATATGGGGGGGCTTACACTGTACAAGGCCCGCATACGGGGGGGGGCTACTGCCCAAGGGCAAGCAGGGGCCTAACTAACGTAACTAGTCTAACCTAGCCTAAACCTAACAAATGTAGCTAAAGCTAACCTAACATAGGAAATGCCTTTTACAACATCTAGCTAATAAAGAGAAATATGAAAAAAGAAAAAAATCTAAGCAAAGTATTTTTGGTTAAGAAATCCAGGAGTCATTTAGTTAAATCTTTTGTCAAAAGCTTTCAATACTATGAAATAAAAGTAAAGTGCAAACAATAAAAACCTATAAACTATAATAAACAGTATAACAGTATTCTAACTATATAAATTTCATATGGGGGACTCTGTAGGCCTATGTAGAGGGGGGGCATGCTGCCCACACTACCGCCCACGGTCCATGCGTATGGGGGGACTTACTGCCCCACAGGCCTTTGTAGGGGGGGGGCATCTGCCCAACTAATGCCACAGTCCAGCAATGGTTTGGGCTTACTGCCCAAGGCCCTAGTACGAGGGGGGCATGCTGCCACACTTGCACGGTCCATGCGATCCGGGGGGACTTACTGCCCACGGCCCAGTGTAGGGGAGGCATGCTGCCCACACTACTGCCACGGTCCATGCGTATGGGGGGGACTTACTGCTACGGGCCCTGCAATTTGGGGGGGCTTACTGTCTAAGGGCCCTGCATATGAAGGGGGGGTTACTGCCCAAGGGCCCTGCATATAGGGGGGGGGTTACAGGGGTGTCTCTAGGGTTTTGACCATCTGAGCAAAAACGTATCTGCAGCCAAACATAATTAATGAAAAATAAAATATTTTGGCCAAAAGATTTGTAAGCCGCTCCACATCAAGGTTAGACTTCTTTCAGCAGGGACTAAAACTAACCTAACTAGTCAACCTAGCCTAACTAAACAAATTCTAGCTAAAGCTAACCTAACCATAGAAATGCCTTTGTTGTTGGTTAAGAAATCCAGGCAAATTCAATAAGGCTTATTTTTAGTTTTAGCTTTCAAAATTTTAATAAAAGTTTTAGGCACAATTAACAAACTATAAACTTCTAATAAACAGATAAACTATTCTAACTAATAACATTATGCGAGTATGGGGGGGACTTACTGCCCCATGGGCCCTATGTAGAGGGGGAGAATGCTGCCACACATCCATGATACTACTGGGGGGGACTATGCCCACGGTCCATGCGTATGGGGGGACTTACTGCCTACGGGCAGGAGATAGCGCCTCTGGGTAAATGAGCCTGATGGTATTTCCTTGAGGCAAAAATTACCTTTAACATTAAAAATTAAATATGATCATTTGAGAACTCACGGTTTGCTGAGTCAAAGCAGAGTGTCTGGCCAGTTTCAGTTTCCTCTCCATTTCTAATCAGTGTTCATATAGGAAAATAATAATCACGAGGAAAGTTCAACGTTTTTAAAGTCAGAGTCCGAAGGTTGAAATCTTGCAGATTGGAATCTAGGGGTGGGATCCGATCTGGCAAATCAACCAAACAACCTTCAAGTGAGTTCAGGCAAAGGGGTTGGATCCAAACTAGTGAATCAACCAACACTCCACAGATGCATTCAGATGGGGGTGGGATTCCGATCTGCGATAACCAAAACCCTACAGGTGTTAGCCTGGGGTTGGATCCGTCAGCAAATCAACCAACAACCTTCAGGTGTGTTCTGGCCCGGGGTGGGATCCGATACTAGCGAATCAACCAACAACCCACAGGGTTTGGCCAGGGTTGGATCAATCTAGCGAACACCCAACAACCCCCAGGGCATCTCAAAAGAAGTAGATAATGACTGTCCCCCATAGCATAAATCCCCCCCACCATATAATAAAATGTCCCCAAAGTATAAATAAAAATCACCCATATATAAAATGCCCCCATATTATAAACGAAACATACACCCTATATAATATGTCCCCCAATAGTATACATTCACACCACCTCAATAATAATTGTCCACCATAGTATAAATGACACAAAAGTATAAATAAAAAATAACATCTAGTAAAAATGCCCCCCCGTATTATAAATGACACACACAGCCATATAATAAAATGTCCCCAATAGTATAAATGACACAGACATAAAATAAAATATCCCACATAGTATAAATGACAAACACACACACCCATATAACAAAATCTCCCCCATAGTATAAATGACACACACTACCCCATATAATAAAATATCCCACATAGTATAAATGACCCACACACACCAATGTAATAAAATGCTCTCCATACAAGTTTGCCCATAGGAAGTGTGACTGGTACATACAAGTTATCCCCAGTGAGTGTAAATGGTGGATCACAGACACCTGTGCTCCAGAATCTACCAACTAAACAATGGGACATTGGCAAACTCTAATGTAACACATGGTAGCCGATTTACCCAGACTTGCTAGGCAAATATATAGTGCTAAAGTCTCGCTAACAAGATCGCTAACGGTTAGCTCGACTTTATCTCCATATCAGCGTCGGATGTGAAGGTTGCACAAAAATCATCCACGCATCCAACACTCTCGATTCAATATCGCGTTTTCGCTGGTTTAGCGCAGGATTTTAACGCCAGCAAATAGCTGGTGTTAAAATCCCCTAGTGGGTAAATCCCACATTTGCGAACATGAAATTGAACCGCGAACAGGACTTTTACCCAGAGAGATAGCACCTTTGGGTAAATGAGCCTGATGGTATTTCCTTGAAGGCAAACTCACATTACCTTTAACATTAAAAATTAAATATGATCATTTGAGAACTCACGGTTTCCTGAGTCAAAGCAGAGTGTCTGGAAAACTTCAGTTTCCTCTCCACCTCTAATCAGTCCATATAGAAAATAATAATCACGAGGAAAGTCCAAGTTTTCAAAGTCATATAATGCTAATCCGGAAGGTTGAGATCCTGCAGATTGGAATCCAGGGGTTTGGAGGGGATGTTGGTTCATTCGCTAGATCGGATCCCAACCCCGGGCCGAACACAGCGTAGGGTTTTGGTTTTGATTCGCCAGATCGGATCCCAACCCCGGCTGAAGGAACTGTGGAGTGTTGGTGATTCGCTAGTAGTTCGTTCGATCCCAACACCTGGCAGAATTTACCTGTGGAGTGTTGGTTGATTCACCAGATGGATCCTAACACCCGTTCTAATTCACCCTTAGGGGTTGTTGGTTGATTGCGCCAGATCGGATCCCATCCTCTGTCTAAATTTCCCAGAGGAAAGGATGCAGTAGTGTAACACTGCATGCCACAACGCTGGGCCAAGAAGACATCGGGCCGTGACTGTCCCTTACCCAGCTCAGGTAGGTACGAAACTAACAGCCTCAGCCAACAAGTTGGATTATAGATGTTTGGGATATAAATGATT
>JAACNH010001325.1:61817-81709 GCA_019447015.1 Hymenochirus boettgeri
TTACCCCTATACATAAATGCCCCCAAAATAGTATAAAACGAAACATTACCCCATATAATATGTCCCACCATAGTATAAATGACACACACCTCACTATAATAAATTGTCCACCTTAGCATAAATGACACACAAAGTATAAAGAAACATACCTCGAATAAAATGCCCCCGTATCTATAAACTGCCACACACAAAGCCATATAATAAAATGTCCCAACGTAGTATAAATGACAGACATAAAATAAAACTATCCACACCTAGTAGAAATGACAAACACACAACCATATAACACATCTCCCCCATAGTATAATGACACACACTCCCCAATAATAAATAGTCCCCCACATAGTATAAATGACCCACACACACCAGTGTAATAAAATGCTCTCCATACAAGGTTTGCCACTAGGCAAGTGTGTGACGGTACATAAAGTTATCCCCAGTGAGTGTAATGAATGGTGGATCACAGACACCTGTGCTCCAGAATACACAACTAAACGGCTTGGGACATTGGCAACCCTCTAATGTAAAACAAATTGGTAGCCGATTTACCCAGACTGCTAGGCAAAATATATGTTGCTAAAGTCGCGCTAATCAAGATCGCATTACGGTTAGCTCGAACTTATCTCCATATAAGCGTGGATGTGAGGGATACACCCAAAATTCATCCACGCATCCAACGCTCCGATTCAATATACGCGTTTTCGCTGGTTTAGCTTAGGATTTAACGAGCAAAATAGCTGTGTTAAAATCCCGCAGTGGGTGAAATTTCCCAATTGGCGAAAACATGAAATTGACCGAACAGGACTTACCCAGAGAGGATAGCACTTTAGGGTAAATGGCCTGAGGATTTCTGAAGGCAAACTCCAATTACCTTTAACATTAAAAATCTAATATCGATATTTGAGAACTCACGGGTTCCTGAGTCCCCCCCCCCCCCAAGCAAAGAGTGTCAATGAGACAACTCGTTCCTCTCCACTCTAATCGTCCATATAGAAAATAATAATCACGAGGAAAGTCAAGTTTTCAAAGTATGATATAATGAGTAACTGGAAGGTTAGAGATCTGAAGATGGGAATCCAGGGGTTTTGGATAATTTATATCCCAAACATCTTATAATCCAACTTGTTGGATTGAGCTGTTAGGTCTGTACCAAAACCTTGAGCTGGGGAAGGACAGTCAGGGCCCGAGATGTCTTCTTGCCAGCGTGTGTGTGGGATGCAGTGTTACAGTACGCATCCTTCCACTGGGGAAATTTAGACAGAGGATGTGATCCGATTGGCGAATCAACAAACACCCCTAAGGTGAATTAAGACGGTGTTAGGTCCAATTTGGTGAATAAACCAACACCCCACAGGTTAAATCTGCCAGGTGTGGGAATCCGACTAGCGAATCAGCAAACACTATTCAGGTTTTAGAAAAAGGTGGGATACTGAACGAGCGAATCAAACCAACACTCCACAGTTGCATTCAGCCGGGGTTGGGGATCCAATCTGGCGAACAAAACCAAAAAAAACCCTACAGCTGCTGTGTTCGGCCCGGGTTGCGGATCCGATCTAGCGAACCAACAACCAACCTTCAGTTGATTTGGCCTGGGTTGGGATCCGATATGGCGGAATATCAACAAACAACCTTCAAGTGAGTTCAGAAATGCGTTGGAATCCTAATAGTGATCACACAACAACCCCAAAGTTGCATTCAGACGGGGGGTTTGGGATCCGCCTGGCGAATCAACCAAAACCCTACAGGTTTGTTGGCCAGGGTTGGGATCCAAACTAGGAAATCAACCAAAACCACTACAGGTTGTTCGGCCAGGGTTGGGATCCAAACTAGCAAATTCAAACCAAACACCCACAGGTGTATTTCGTCCAGGGTTTGGGATCCAATGTAGCAAATCAAACCAGCACCCCAGGTGCATTAAAGGGGGTTGGGTTTCATCCACAATAATGAAATGTCCTCCTCATGTATACATGAACACACACAAACCACCCATCATTAATAAAATTCCCATAGTAAATGAGCAAAACACCCATAATAAAATGTCCCCATGATATAGTGATACATACTACCCATATATAAAAGTCCCCCATAGTATAAAAACCCCACCAACCCATATAATAAAATGTCCCCAAGTATAAATGAAATACCTCGTATTATAAAACGCCCCCCATATATAAATGACCACACACATTAGAAAGTCCCCAATGAGTATAAATGACACCACCTCCATATAATAAATGTCACCTCTAGTATAAATGTACCACAAAGATAAATGAAAAAATTCTCTATAATAAAATGTCCCCCATATATTATATGATACCCTACCCATATAATAAAATGTCCCCCAATAGTATTTTTGAAATAACCCCCCAACCACATAAATAAAATGTCCCAAAGTATAAATGAAAATACCTTTATTATAAAAATGCCCCCCCATATTATAAATGACAACCACAACACCATATATATGCCCCCATAGTATAAATGCACACACCTCATATTAATAAATTGGACTTGTACCCAGAGAGATTAGGCCTCGTGGGTAAAGAGCCTGATGGATTTCCTTGAAGGCAAAATCTAACAGTACCTTTAAGGGATGCTCCACCCCCAAAAACTATAATCCCCCCAAAAGCCGGTTAGTGATTGGGCTGCCGCTCAGCCAATCACAGACGCGACTGCGGTCCCGCACCTCTAGCTGCATTTTCTCGCAACAGCAGAGGGCCGGCAGTGCGGCGGAGGAGGAAGCGGGGAGGTAGTAAGGAAATGTAAAAGTAAAGTAAAATGTCTCCCATAGTATACATGAACCCACATCCATACAATAAAATATCCCCATAGCTAAATGATGCACACACCCATATAATAAAATGTCCCCCATAGTATATATGACACATTACCATGATAAGAAATGCCCCCATAGATAAATAACCCCACCCATATAATAAAAAGTCCCAAAGTATAAATGAAAATAGCCTATAATAAAATGCCCCCATATATAAATGACACACACACCCATATAATAATATGTCCCCCAATAGTATATGTGACACAAACCATCAATAAATAATATCCACACATAGATAAAGACCCACAATGGTATAAAAGAAAATACCGCTATATAAAAATGCCCCCATATATATAAATGACACACACCCATATAATAATATGTCCCCACATAGTATAATGACACAAACCCTCCATATATAGAATTGTCCACCATAGTATATACATGACCCACAAATATAGAAAAGAAAAATACCTATGATAATAAAAATGCCCCCCATATTATAAATGACACACACAGCCATTATAATAAAAGTCCCCATATAGTATAAAAGACACACAGTCCCACATATGAAAAATTTCCCACATAGTATAAATGACATTGCACACCACCCATGTTATAAAAGCTCCCCATCAAGTTTGCATAAAGAAGTGCAGCTGGTACTGCTCCCAGATCAACATCAAACAATGGGACCATCTCAATAAAGGAATATAAAAAAATAAATACATCTGAAGCAAAATAGTTTGGTAAGAAAATCTCAGCAAGTCATTATTGTAAATCTTGTTCTAAAGCTTCAATTATGAAATTAAAGGAAAGTGTAAACAATTAAAAACCCATAAACTCTATAAACAGTATAACACTATTCTAACTTAAAATCACATTATGCGTGTGGGGGGACGATTACTGACCACAGGCCCATGTAGAGGGGGGGGGCATGTTTGCCACATTACTGCCCACGGGGCATGCTTAATGATGCGCCACACTATACTGCCATGGTCCATTGGCCTAAATGGGGGACTTACTGACCCACGGGGCCCTATAGAGAGGGGAAGAATGCTGCCCAACGTATTGCCCACGGTACATACGTTATGGTTGAGACGTTACTGCCCACGGGCCCTATGTAGATGGGGGGCGCATGTTGCCCACACTTATGCCCACGGTCCATGCTAATGTGCCACACTTATGCCATGGTCCATGCGTTATGGGGGAGGACTTGTGCTCCACGGCCTTATGTAGAGGGGGGTAATGTTGCCACAATTACTGCCCACGGTTCCATGCTAATGGGGAGGACGTCACTGCCCACGGGCCCTAGTGAGAGGGGAGGCATGTGCCCACACTTACTGCCCACGGTCCATATGTTAGGTGGGACTATACTGCCACGGGCCCTATGTAGGGGGAGTATGCTGCCCACACTTCTGCCCAGGTCCATGCTAATGGGGGGACTTACAGCCCACGGGCCCTCATGTGTAGAGGGGAGGCATGTGCCACACTTACTGCCACGGTCCATACGAAGGGGGGGGACTTACGCACATGGGCCCTATGTAGAGGGGAGCGGCATGTGCCCAAACTTACTGCCCACGGTCATATGTATGTGGGGACATCATGCCCACAGGCCCTATGTAGAGGAGAGGCATGTTGCCCACACTTACTGCCCACGGTCCATTGCTAATGGGGGGATTACTGCCACACGCCCTATGGACAGAGGGGGGGCATGCTGCCCACAGTTACTGCCACGTCCATATGTTAGTGGTTGGGACTACTGCCCACGGGCACTATGTAGAGGGCCGAGGCATGCGCCCACACTTACTGCCACGGTTCAACCTACGTATGGTTCTGGACATACGCCCATGGGCCCTATGTAGAGGGGAGGCATGCTGCCCAACTACTGCCCCGGTCCATCTAATGGGGGGACTTAATGCCCAAGGCCATGTGGAGGGGAGGCATGCTTGCCCACACTTACTGCCACCGTCCATGCTAATGGGGGGATTATGCCCACGGGCCTATGTGAGGGGAGGCATGCTGACCCACACTTACTGCCCACGGTCCAGACTAATGGGGGGATTACGCCCAACGGGCCCTATGTACGAGGGGAGGATGTGCCACACATTACATGCCCAGGTCATATGTATGGGGGGGGGGACTTACTGCCCACAGGGCCTATGTAGGGGGAGGCATGTGCCCACACTTATGCCCACGGTCCATAACGATGGTTGAGACCTTACTGCCACGGGACTATGTAGAGGGGGGCATGTGCCCAGCACTCTTACGCGCCACGGTCCATGCTAATGCTGCCCACAGTACATGCCATGGTCCATGCTAATGGGGGGGACTTATGCCACGGGCCCGTAGTTAGAGGGGAAGAATGCGTGCCCACACTTATGGCCCAACGGTCCATAGTTATGGTTGAGACTTTACTGCCCCACGGGCCCTATGTAGAGGGGGGGGCATGTGCCCCACTTAACTGCCCACGGTCCAGCTAATTGCTGCCACACACTATGCCAATGGCCATGCGTATGGGGCGGGACTTAGTGCCACGGGCCCTATGTAGGGGGGGGTCAGTGTTGCCACACTTACGCCCACGTGTCCATAGCTAATGGGGGGAACTTACTGCCCACGGGCCCTATGAGAGGGGAGGAGCTGCCCACACTTACTGCCCACCGGGTCCATATGTATGGTTGGGAACTTTACTGCCACGGGCCCTATGTAGAGGGAGTCATTGCTATGCCCACACTTTACTGCCACGGTCAATGTAATGGGGGGACTTACTGGCCACGGGACCCTATGTAGAGGGCGGCATGATGCCCACACTTACTGCACCACGAGTCCATACTAATGGGGGGACCTTACTGCCCATGGCCCATATGTAGAGGGGAGGCATGCTGCCCACACTATGCCCAGGCCTATGTATGGGGGGGACATACTGCCCACAGGCCCTTATGTAGAGGGGAGGCATGTTGCACACTTACTGACCACGGTCCATGCTAATAGGGGGGGGACTTATGGCCCACAGGCCCTATGAGAGGGGGGGGCATGCTGCCACACTTACGCCACGGTCCATATGTATGGTGGGACCTTACTGACCACGGGCACTATTTAGAGGGGAGGCATGGTGCCCACACTTACTGCCCACGAGTCAATACGTGGGTTGGACATACTGCCATGGGCCTAGTGTAGAGGGGAGGCATGCTGCCCACCTTACTGCCCCACGGTCATGCTAATGGGGGGGGACTCTACTGCCAACGGGCCCTATGTGAGGGAGGCATGCTGCCCACACTTACTGCCACGGGTCACATGCTAATGGGGGACTTAACTGCCCACGGGCCTATGTAGAGGGGAGGCTGTGCCCACACTTAATGCCACACGGTCCATACTAAATGGGGGGGAACTACTGCCACGGGCCCTATGTAGAGGGAGGCATGCTGCCACACTTAGCCCACGCGGCCAATGTATGGGGGGGGGGATACTGCCCACAGGCACCTATGTAGAGGGGAGGCATGTGCCCCACACTACTGCCCACGGTCAATGCTAATCGGGGGACTTAACTGCCCACAGGCCCATGAAGAGGGGGGGGCATGCGTGCCCACACTTACTGCCCACGGTCCATATGTTGGTTGGGACTTACTGCCCACGGGCCCTATGATAGAGGGGAGCATGCTTGCCCCCACTTACTTATGCCCACGGTGTATGTATGGGGGGGACATACTGCCCCACAGGCCCATGTAGAGGGGGGCATGTGCACACACTTATGACCCACGGTCCATGCAAATGGGGGGGGGATTACTGCCCACAGGCCCATGTAAAGTTCGGGCATGCTGCCCAAAGTACTGCCCCAATATCCATGCGATGGGGGGGACATACTGCCACACGGGCCTAGTGTGTGGGGTGGCATGCGGCTGCCCACACTTACTGCCACGGTCCATGCGTTGGGGGGACTTAATGCCCACAGGCCTGCATATGGGGGGGCTTAACTGTCGCAAGGCCCTGCATTACGGGGGGGGGCTACTGCCCAAGGGCAGCGAGGGGCCATAACTAACCTAACAGTCTAACTAGCCAAACCTAACAAATGCTAGACTAAAGCTACCTAGCCATAGGAAATGCTTTTTACAAACATACTAGCTTAATAAAGAGAATATGAAAAAAGAAAAAAATCTGAAAGCAAAGTATTTTTGGTTAAGAAATCCAGGAGTCATTTAGGTAAATTTTTAGTCAAAAGCTTTCAATACTATGAAAAAAAGTAAAGTGCCAACAATTTAAAAACGATCTATAAACTTAATAAAAACATGTATAACAGTATTTAACTATATACAATTATGCATATGGGGGGACCTTACTGCTACGGGCCTATGTAGAGGGGGGGGCATGCTGCCCACACTTCCGCCCACGGTCCATGCGTGATGGGGGCGACTTTATGCCCCACAGGCCCTTGTAGACGGGGGGGGCATGCTGCCCACACTACATGCCACAGTCCAGCATATGGTTGGGACTTACTGCCACCAGGCCCTATGTACGAGGGGAGGATGCTGCCACACGTGTGCCCACGGTCCATGCGTATGGAGGGGATACTGCCCACGGGCCACTATGTACCGGGGAGGCTGCTGCCAACACTGTATGCCCACGGTCCATGCGTATGGGGGGGACTACTGCTTACGGGGCCCTGCAATATGGGGGGGTTACTGTCTAGGGCCTGATATGAGGGGCGGGACTACTGCCCAGGGCCCTGATATAAGGGGGGGGGGTTACAGGTGGTTTTTGTCTCTAGGGTTTTGCCATCTGAGCAAAAACTGTAATCTGCAGCAATAACATATAATGGAAAAATAAAATATTTTGGCAAACGATTTTGTTAAGCCCTGTCCACATCAGTAGACTCTTTAGCAGGGACTAAATCTAACCTAACTAGTCAACCTAGCCTAACTAACAAATTCTAGCTAAAGTAACACTAACCATAGAAATGCCCTTTGTTTGTTGGTTAACAGAAATCCAAGACAATTCATAAGGCATTTAGTAAATCTTTTAGTTTTACAATTACAAACTATAAACTCTAATAAAACAGTTAGAAAACTATTCTAACTATATAACATTATGCAGTTATGGGAGGGGGATTATGCCCCATGGGCCCTATGTAGGAGGGGGAGAATGCTGCCCACAGTCCATGCACACTGGGGGGGGACGTATGCCCACGGTCCATGCAGAGGGGGGACTTATGCCTACGGGCAGAGAGAGTAGCGCCTCTGGGTAAAATGAGCCTGATGGTTATTTCCGTGAGGCAAAACATTACCTTTAAATGTAAAAATTAAATATATCATTTGAGAACTACGGTTGCGAGTCAATGCAGAGGTCTGGCCAGCTTCAGTTTCCTCTCAATTTCTAATCATGTTCCATATAGAAAAATAATAATCACGAGGAAACGTTCAAGTTTTTTAAGTCATAAGTCCGGAAGGTTGAAATCCTTGCAAAATTGGAATCTAGGGGTGGGGTATCGATTGGCAAATCAACCAAACAACCTTCAAGTGCAGTTCAGCAAAAGGGGTTGGTCCGAACTAGTGAATCAACCAACACTCCACAGATGCATTAGATGGGGTTGGGATCCGATCGCGAATCAACCAAACCCTTACAGGTGTGTTCAGCCCTGGGGTTGGATCAGATCTAGCAAATCAACCAACAACCTTCAGTTCGTTTGGCCCGGGGTTGGGGATCCGAACTAGAGAATCAACCAACCCCACAGGTGTATCGGCCAGGGTTGGATCCCAATCTAGCGAATCACCAACAACCCCCAGGTGCCATTCAAAAGAAGTATAATGAATGTCCCATAGCATAAATACCCCCCCCCACCATAAACTAAATGTCCCAAAAGTATAAATGAAAAATACCCATATATAAAATGCACCCATATTATAACGAAAACATTACCCCATAATATATGGTTCCCCAATAGATAAATGACAACCACCTCATAGTAATTAATGTCCACCATAGTATAAATGACAACAAAGTATAAATATAAAAATACCTCTGCTAAAAAATGCCCCCGGTATATAAATGACACACACAGCCATATAATTAAAATGTATCACCAATAGTATAAATGACACAGACAAAAATAACTATCCCACAATAGTAGAAGAATGACAAACACCCACACAAACCATATAACAAAAATCTCCCCCATAGTAATAAATGACACACACTCCCCAAATAAAAAAATATCCACAATAGTATTAAATTGACCCCCCCACACACCATTGTAATTAAATGCTTCTCATACATAGTTGCCCATAGGAAAGTGTGACTGTACATACAAAGTCTCCCCAGTGGGTGTAAATGGTGGATCACAGACACCTGTGCTCCAGAATCCACCAAACTAAAACAATGGGACATGGCAACCTTCGTAGATGAACACACGGAGGTAGCGATTTACCCGAGATTGCAGGCAAATATATGTTGCTAAAGTTCGCGTAAAGAAAAGCGCTTACGGTTTAGCTCGATTTATCCCATATCAGGTCGGATGTGAGGGTTACAAAAAAAATCATCACGTCCACAACGTTCTCGATTACAATATTCGCGGTTTTCGCTGGTGTTAGCGACAGGGGATTTTAACGCCAGTAAAGAAATAGCTGTGTTAAATCCCACTAGTGGGTAAATCCCACATTTGCGAACATGAAATTGAACCGCGAAACAGGACTTTACCCAGAGGATAGCACCTTTGGTAAATGGAGCCTGATGGTATTTCCTTGAAGGCAAAATAACATTACTTTAACATTAAAAATTAAATTGATCATTTGAGAATCACGGTTTCCTGAGTTCAAAGCGAGTCTGGACAACTTTCGTTTCCCTCCACTCTAATCAGTCCATATAGAAAATAATCATCACGAGGAAAGTCCAAGTTTTCAAAGTCCATATAATGGTCTAATCCGAAGGTGAGATCCTGCAGATGGAATCCAGGGGTTTGGATATTTATATCCAAACATCATAATCAACTTGTTGGCTTGAGGCTGTTAGTTCTGTACCTAAACTGAGCAGGGTAAGGGACAGTTCACGGGCCCGATGTTCATTCTTGACCAGGTAGTGGCATGCAGTGTACACTTACGGATCCTTTCCCTCTGGGAAATTTAGACAGAGGATGTGATCCGATCTGGCGAATCAACCAACACCCCATAAGGTGAATTAAGAAGGGTGTAGGATCCAATCTGGTTGAATCAACAACACTCACAGAGTAAATTCTGCCAGGTGTTGGGATTCCGATACTAGCGAATCAAGCAACACTTTGGCAGGCGTGTTTTAGAAAAAGGGCGGTTGGGATCCGAACTAGCGAATTAACCAAACACTTCACAGTTGCATTCAGGACTGGGTGGGATCCCAATCTGGCGAATCACCACCAAACCTAACAGGGCACCCCTGTTCGGCCCAGATGCGCGTTGGGATCACACACCGATACAGCGAAATTAACCAACAACCTTACAGTGCGTCTCAGGCCCCACAGCCCGGGGCGGATCCATACTGCGACCGACCATCAAACAAAAACCTTCACACGTGCGATCCAGTCAGAGGTAGATCGAACTAACCAGTATCAACACAACACCTGACAGGTTGTGGTATTCGGCATGGGGTTGGGATCCGATCATAGGAATTCAACCGAACACCACCCAGGTGCATTCAAAAGGGTTGGGTTATCCCCATTATTAATAAAAGATCCTCCCATAGTATACAGACACACATTCCATACAAAAAAATATCCCCATAGCATAATGATGACAACCACCCTATAAAAACTGTCCCCCATAGTATATATGGACACATCTACCCATATAATAAAATGTCCCCATAGTATAAAACCCCCAACCCTTAATAAAACCAAAGTTTTACCAAGATGATAAATAGAAAGGCATATAAAATGCCCCCCATATTATAAATGACCACACGGTCATACTGCCCACGGTCCTGCTAATGGGGCGGACTTATGCCCCGGGCCCTAGAGAGGGAAGCATGTGCCCACACTTATTGCCAGGGTCCATACGTATGGTTGGACTACTGCCCATGGGCCCATTGTAGAGGGGTGATGGCATGTTTGACCCACACTTATTGCCCAGCGGTCATGCTAATGTAGCCCATACTTACTGCATGGTCCATGTGTGTATGGGGGGGACTTACTGCCCACGGGCCCTTGTAGAGGGGGGGGCATGTTGCCCACACTTACTGCCCACGGTCCATGGCTAATGGGGGGAGGAAGTTTATGCCACGGGCCCCTATGTAGGGGGAGGATGCTGCCCACACTTACTGCCCAACTGGTCCATATGTATGGTTGGGACCTTACTGCCACGGGCCCTATGTAGAGGGAGTCATGCTGCCCAGACTTACTGCCACGGGCCATGCCTAATGGGGGGGACTACTGCTACGGGCTCCTATGTAGAAGGGGAGGCAGGCTCCCAGACTTACTGCCCAGGTCAATACGTATGGATGGGCAACAGTGCCCACGGTGCCCTATGGTAGAGGGGAGGCTGCGGCCCAACTTACTGCCCACGGTCAATACTAATGGGGGGGGGACCTGTACTGCACCACCGGCGCCTAGTAGAGGGGAGGCATGTGCCCACATCGTACTGCCCCACGGTCCTTGTATGGGGGGGACGTACTGCCAACAGGCCTATGTAGAGGGGGGAGTGCATGTTGCCCACATACTGCCCACGGTCCATGTAATGGGGGGAATTACTGCACACAGGCCCTAAAAGAGGGAGGGCATGTGCCACATTACTGCCCACGGCCAGTAGTATGGTTGTGACTTATGCCCGGGCCTATGTAGGGGGCAGAGCTGGCAACACTTAAGCCCACGGGGGTTTTTTTTTTTTCAATTAGTATGGTTGGGACATACTGCCCATGGGCCTATGTAGAGGGGAAGGCATGCTGCCCACATATTACTCCCACGGTCCATGCTAATGGGGGGGAATTACTGCCACGGGCCCTATGTAGAGGGGAGGCATGCTTGGCCACACTTACTGGCCATGGTCCATGCTAAGGATGGGGAGGGATTTACTTGCCAACGGCAAACGTATGATTGGGACCTACTGCCCATGGCCCTATGTAGAGGGGAAGGCAGCTGGCCCACACTCATGGCACGGGTCCATTACTAATGGGGGGACTTACTGCCCACAGGCCCTATGTAGAGGGGAGGATGTGCCCACACTTTATGCCCACGGTCATGCTAAGTGGGGGGGACTTACTGCCCACGGGCCTATGTATAGGGGAGGCATGCTGCCCACACTACTGCCCCACGGTCCATACAGTATGGGGGGGACTAATGCCCACAGGTCATATGTAGAGGGGGGCATTTGGCCCACACTTAACTGCACAGGTCCATGCAAATGGGGGGGACTTACCTGCCCACAGGTCCCTATGTAGAGTGGGGCATGATGCCCAAACTTATGGCCCAATATTCCATGCGTATGGGGGGGAGTAATGCCCACAGGGCCCCTAGTAGTGGGAGGCATGCTGCCCACATTACTGCCACGGTTCATGCGTATGGGGGGATTACTGCCCACAGGCCCTGCAATGGGGGGGGCTTACTGTCAAGGGCCTGCATAGGGGGGGCTACTGACCCAAGGGCTAGCAGGGGCCTAACTAACCTCACTAGTCTAAACCTAGCCTAAAAAAAATGGCTAGGCTAAAGGCTAAACCTGAGCCATAGGGAAATGCCTTTTTACAACATCTCGCTCACTAAAGAGACAATATGAAAAAAAAAAGAAAAAAAACTGAAGCAAGTATTTTGGTTTAAGAATCCAGGAGTCATTTATTAAATCTTTTAGTCAAAAAGCTTTCAGTACTATGAAAAAAAGTAAAGTGCAAAAACAATTAAACCATAAACTATCTAAAAACAGTATCACACTATTCTAACGTATATCACATTATGCATATGGGGGGACTTACTGGCCACGGGCCCTATGTAGAGGGGGGGCGCATGCTATGCCCAACACTTATGCCCCGGTCCAATGTGTATGGGGGAACGTATGCCCCAGGCCCTTTGTAGAGGGGGGGCATGCTGCCCACACTTTACTGCCCACACGTCAGCATATGGTTGGGGGCTTACTGCCAACAGGCCATATGTAGGGGGAGGCATGCTGCCCACACTTGATGCCACGCGTCATGGCGTATGGAGGGACTTTGCCACGGGCCCTGATGTACAGGGAGGCATTGCCCAACACTTACTGACCACGGGCCATGCGTATGGGGGGGACTTATGCTTACGGCATCTGATATGGGGGGGGTACGTGCAAGGGCCTGCATATGAAGGGGGGGGTACTGACACGGGCCCTGCATATAGGGGGGGGGTTTACAGGGGTGTCTTAGGTTTTGGCCATCTGAGCAAAACTGTATCTGCAGCAATAACATAATTAATGAAAAATAAAATATATTGTCGCAAAAGATTTGTAAGCCCTGCACCACATCAAGGTAGCTCTTTCAGCAGGGCGACCTAACTACCTAAATAGTCTAACCTAGCAAACCGTAAACAAATGTCTAGCTAAAGCTAACCTAAACCATAGGAAAGGAATGGCTTTGTTGTTTGGTAAGAGATCCACGCAAATTCAAATAAGTCATGTAGTTAAATCTTTTAGTTTAGCTTTAATATTATGAAAATAAAAGGAAAGTGACAAACAATTACAACTTATAAACTCTAATTGAAAAACAGTATAAAACTATTCTAACTATATGCACATTATGCGGTATGGGTGGGACCTTGATGCCCATGGGCCCTATGTAGAGGGGAGAATTGATGCCCACAGTCCATGCTATGTGGGGGGGGACTTACTTGACCCACGGGCCCTACGTGTAGCCGGGGGGGCCGGCTGCCACACTTACTGCCCAAGTCCATGGTTATGGGGGGGACTTACTTCCTACGGCAGAGAGGATAAGCTGTGCTCTCGGGTAAATGAGCCTGAGGTATTTCCTTGAAGGCAAAACAACCTTTAAATTAAAAATTAAATATGATCATTGAGAGGAACTCACGGTTGTGAGGTCAAAGCAGGAGTGTTGGCAGCTTTCGTTTCCTCCATTTCTAATCGTTCATAAGAAAATAATAATCACGAGGTAAAGTCAACATTTTTAAAGTCCTAGTCCGGAAGTGTTGATAATACTGCAAAATTGGAATCTAGGGGTGGGGATCGATCTGGCCAATCAACCAAAACCTTCAAGTGCGTTCAGCAAAGACGGGTTGGGGATACCCGAACTAGTGAATCCACCAACAACTCCACAGATGCATTAAGATGGGGGTTGGAGATCCAATCTTGCGAAGTCAACCAAACACATACGGGGTGTTCCGGCCGGGGTTGGGATCGAATCTAGCGAATCAAACCAACAACCTTCAGTGCGTTGTCGCCCAGGGGTTGGGATCCGTATCTAGCGAATAAATAACCAACAACCAACCACAGGTGTTTATTCGGCCCAGGGGTTGGAATCCATCTATGCGAAAATCAACCAAACCCCCAGGTGCATCAAAAGAAGTTAATGAAATGTCCCATAGCATAATCCCCCCACCACCCCCCCCCCCCCCCCCCACCATATCCCACCCATCCCCCACATTAATAACAATGTCCCCAACAAAGATGAAATAAATGAAAATACCCCTTCCCTAAATTAAAATGCCCCCCCATATTATAAAACGAATACATACACCCATTAATATGTCCCCCACCCAAATCCATAGATATAAATGACCAACACCTCCATATAATAAATTGTCCACCTTAGTAGAATGACACCAAAGTATTTAAATTAAAAATACCTCTATATAAAATGCCCCCCGTATATAAATGACACACCAGCCATATAATTAAATGTCCCCAATAGATATTAAATTGACCACAGACATAAAATAAAATATCCCCATAGTGAGAAATAGGCAAATACAACACCACACCCCATATAACAAAATCCCCCCATAGATAAATGACACCACACCCCTCCAGACAATAATAATATACCCACATCGATAAATGACCCATACACACACCATGAATTGTAAAAAATGCTCTCCATACAAGTTTGCCAGAAGGAAGGAAGTGGACTGAGTACATACACAGTATTCCCCAGCAGTGAGTGTAAATGGTGGATCACAGCACCTGTGTGCCAGGATCCACAAACTAAACCGATGGGACTTGCAACCTCTAATGTACCAATGGTAGCCGATTTACCCAGACTTGATAGGCAAATAATGGTGCTAAAGTCGCGCTAACAGATCGCTAACGTGTGAATATGGTGAATCAAACCAACTACACCAAAGGGTATAAATTTGCCCAGGTGTTGGGATCCGAAACTAGAGCGAATCAAGCAACACTCTTCAGGTGTTTAGTGTAGAAAAGGGTTGGGATCCGAAACTACGGCGAATCAACCCAACCACACGTTTATTCAGCGGGGTGGGATCCGATCTCGCGAATAAAAACAAAACCCACAGCCCGTGTTCGGCCCGGGGTTGGGATCACGATCTAGCGAATCAAAAACACCCCCAGGTGATTCAAGAAGAGAAGTATTATGCTATATGAAATGTCCCCATAGCATAAATACCCCCCCCACCAATGACAATAAAATGTCCAACCCAAAGGATAAATGAAAATACCACCTATAATTAAAATGCCCCCATATTATAACGAAACATACACCCATATAATATGTCCCCAATATGTATACAAGTGACACAACCTCCATTTAATAAATTGTCACCATAGTAATAATGACAACACAAGTATAAATAAAAAATTACCTCTATAATAAAATGCCCCCGTCACCCCGTATTTAAGTGACACACACACAGCCATAATATAAAATGTCCCCAATGTATAAATGACACAGGACATACAAATAAAATATCCCACATAGTAGAAATGACAAACACACACACCCATATAAAAAAATCTCCCCCCATAGTATAAAATGAACACACAGTCCCCACATATAATCAAAGATCCCACAATAGTATAAATGACCCACACACACCATTGTATAAAAATGCTCCCATAACAGTTTGCCATAGGAAGTGTGATGGACATACAAGTATCCCCAGGAGTGTAAATGGTGGATCACAGACCACGCTGTGCTCCAGAATCCACAACCTAAACAATGGGAACATTGTAACTCTAATATACACATGGTAGAGCCGATTTTACCAAGACTTGCTAGGCAAATATATGGTGCCATAAAGTCGCGGCTAACAAGAATCGCTTACGGTTTAGCTACGACTTTATCTCCCATATCAGCGTCGGAGTGGTGAGGGTACACCAAAAAATCATCACGCATTCAACGCTCTCGATTCAATATCGCGTTTCGCTGGTTAGCGCAGGATTTAATGCCACTAAAATGCTGTGTTATTAAAAACCCCTAGTGGGTATAATACCACATTTGCGACAGAAATTGAACGCGAACAGGACTTTTACCCAGAGAGGATAGCACCTTGGGTAAATGAGCACTGATGGTATTCCTTGAAGGCAAACTCAATAACCTTAACATTAAAAAATTAACATATGATCATTTGAGAGAACTCACGGTTCTAGAGTCAAAGCAGAGTGTCGGGACAACTTCAGGTTTCCTCACACTCTCAACAGTCATATGAAAAATAATAATCACGGAGAAAAGTCCAAGGTTTTCACAGTCATATAATGGTAATCGAAGGTTGAGCCTGCAGATTGAAGCCAGGGGTTTGTCGGATATATTATATCCCACACCAAAAATCTAATCTCAACTTGTTGGCTGAGGCTGTTAGGTTTTGTACCTAACCTGAGGCTGGGTAAGGGACAGTTCCCACCAACGGACCCGATGTCTTCTTGCCAGCGTTGTGGCATGCAGGTTTACATTACTGACATCCTTTCCCTCTGGGAAAGTAGACAGAGGATGTGATCCGATCTAGCGAATCAACCCAAACCCTAAGGTGAATTAAGGAAAGGGTGTGTAGGACCATCTGGTGAATCAACCAACACTCACAGGTAAATTATGCCAGGTGTTGGGATCCGAACTAGGCGAATCAAGCAACACTCTTCAGGGTGTTTAGAAAAAGGGTTTGGGATCCGGAACTAGCGAATCACCAACCCCACATTTCATTCGCCGGGGTTGTTTGAGAGATCCGATCTGGGAAAACAACCAAAACCTAACAGCTGTGTTCGGCGACGACGCGGGTTGGAGATCCGATCTAGCGAACAACAACACCCCCAGGTGCACTTCAAAGAAGTTTAAAAAATGCCCCCATAGCATAATACCCCCCCACCCATACCAAACTAAAATGTCCCCAAAGTATAAATGAAAATACCCCTATAATAAAATGTCCCCCTCTAATTAGATAAAACGAGAACATACACCTATAATATGTCCCCAAAGTTACTAAATGACACAACCTCCATTAATACATTGTCCCCTAGTATAAATGCACCAAGTATAAATAAAAATACCTCTATATAAATGCCCCCCGTATTATAAACGGAAACATACACCCTATATAATAGTCCCCCAATAGTATAAATGAAACTACACCTCCATATAATAATTGTCCCCATAGTATAAATGACACAAAGTAAAATACAAAAATACCTCATAATAAAATGCCCCCGTAATTATAAATGACACACACACGCCCATTTAAAATGTCCCCTAGTATAAATGACACAGACATAAAATAAAATATCCCACATAGTAGAATGAAACACACCACACCCATTAACAAAATCTCCCCATAGTATAATGACCACACCCCCAATATAAAAATTCCCATAGTATAAATGACCCCCACCCCAGATAAAATGCCTCATACAAGTTTGCCTAGGAAGTGTGATGGTACATACAAGTATCCCCAGTGAGTGTAAATGGGGGATCACAGACACCTGTGCTCCAGAATCCACCAACTAAACGATGGACATTGGCAACCTCTAATGTAACACATGGTAGCCGATTTACCCAGACCTTGTGCTAGGCAAATATATGGTGCAAAGTGCGCGCTAACAAGATCGCTTACGGTTAGCCTCGACTTTATCTCCATATCAGCGTTCGGATGTGAGGGTTAACAAAAATCATCCACGCATCCAACGCTCTCGATTCAATATGCGGTTTTCGCTGGTTTAGCGCAGGATTTTAACGCCAGAAATTAGCTGGTGTTAAATCCCCTAGTGGGTAAATCCCACATTTGCGAACATGAAATTGAACCGCGAACAGACTTTTACCCAGAGAGATAGCACCTTTGGGTAAATGAGCCTGATGGTATTTCCTTGAAGGCAAACTCACATCCGATGTAGCGAATCAACCAGCACCCCCAGGTGCATTCAAAGGGGGTGGGTTCATCCACAAATAATGAAATGTCCTCCATCGATAATTGACCACACACAAACACAACCATATAATAAAATATCCCCATAGTAAAATGATGCAAACCCTTAATAAATGTCCCCATAGCATATATGAACATCTACCCTGATAATAAATGTCCCCCAAAGTATAACTAAACCCCCCACCCATATAATAAAAGTCACCAAAGTATAAATGAAAATACTTTATTATAAAACGCCCCCATATTATAAATGACACACACACATATATAGTCCCCCAATAGTATTAAATGCACACCACTCCATATAATAAAGTGTTCACCATAGTATAAATGACAAACAAAGTATAAATGGAAAATTCTCTATAATAAAATGTCCCCCATAGTATATATGATACATCTAACCATGAATAAAAGGTCCCCCATAGTATAAATAACCCCCAACCCATATAATAATGTCCCCCAAAGTATAAATGAAAATACCGGTATTATAAAATGCCCCCCATATTATAAATGAACACACAAATATATATGTCCCCAATAGTATAAAATGACACACCCCTCGCATATAATAAATTGGACTTTTAAACAGAGAGATAGCGCCTCCGGGTAATGAGTGATGGTATTTCCTGAAGGCAAACTCACATTACCTTAAGGGCATGTCCACCCAAAAACTATAATCACCCAACAGCCGTGTCCGTGATTGGCTGCCGCTCAGCTCAATCACCACGCGACTGCCGGTCCCGCCCCTCTGCTTGCATTGCTCGCAAGAAGAGGGCCGGCAGTGCGGCGGGAGGAAAAGAGGGGAGGGTAAGTAAAGTTTGGGGCACTTTCTAAGAGTATAAATAGAGCGGTTGGGGCTAGGGGGACAGGAGGAATCATAATATAAAAAAAGATTTTAAGTTAAGGTGGACATACCATTTAACATAAAAATTAATTATGATCATTGAGACTCACGGTTTTACTGCGTCAAGCCGAGTGTCTGTGCCAGCTTCAGTTTCCTCTCCATCCAATAGAGTTCACGGAAATATCTCACGAAGGAATAATCATACAAGGAAAGTCAAAAGTTTTCAAGTCATTATAATGGTAATTCCGGAGAAGGTTGAAATCCTGCAGATTGGATCCAGGGGTTGGATATTTATATCCCAAAAACATCTATAATCCAAATTGTTGGTTTGAGGATGTTACGTTTGTACCTAACCTTGAGTGGGTAGTAAGGACAGTCTGGGCCCGCATTCTTAGGCCCGCGTTGTAGCTTGCAGACGAGTGTTGGCTTAATGCTTCCTTTCCCCCTGGAAAGGTGCTTCAGACAGAGGATGGATACGATCTGCATGAGAATCAACCCAACACCAAAAGGGAATTAAGACGGGTGTTGGATCCAATCTGGGAATCAACCAAATCCACAGGTAAATTCGCCCCAGGGGGTTGGGATCGAACTAGCGAATCAACAAAACACCCTTCAGGAGTTTCAGCCAAGGGTGGGATCCGATTTTGGCGATGAATCACGACATCAGGCCACACTCTTCAGGTGTTTTTTAGAAATAGGGGTTGGGATCCGAAAAGCGACTCAACAACACTTTCACAGGTGCAATTCAGACGGGGTGGGGGATCCATTTCTGGAGCGAATCAACCAAAACCCCTACAGGTGTGTTTTCGGCTGACCTGGCGTGTGGGTGCGAATCAAGCAACACTCTTCAGGTGTTTAGAAAAAGGGTTGGGATCCGAACTAGCGAATCAACCAACACTCCACCGTTTCATTCAGCCGGGGGTTGGGATCCGATCTGGCGAATCAACCAAAACCCTACAGCTGTGTTCGGCCCGGGGTTGGGATCC
>JAACNH010001326.1:0-83409 GCA_019447015.1 Hymenochirus boettgeri
GTCAGTCCCATTTAAAACTACACAACTACATGTGGACTTGTCCCATTAAACTACAACAATCTACATGTGGACTTGGTCCCTTATAACTACACAATCTACATGGACTCGGTCCCATTATAACTACACAATCTACATGTGGACTTGGTCCCATTATAACTACACAATCTACATGTGGACTCGGTCCCATTATAACTACAACATCAATTGGACTGTCCCATTATACAACACACAATCTACTGTGGACTGTCCCATTATAACTACAACATCTACATGTGACCGGTCCCATTATAACTACACAATCTACATGTGGACTTGGTCCCATTATAACTACACAATCTACATGTAGACTTGGGTCCCATTATAACTACACAATCTACATGTGGACTTGGTCCCATTATAACTACACAATCTACATGTGGACTTGGTCCCATTATAACTACACAATCTACATGTGGACTCGGTCCCATTATAACTACACAATCTACATTGTGGACTTGGTCCCATTATACTACACAATCTACATGTGGACTTGGTCCCATTATAACTACACAATCTACATGTGGACTCGGTCCATTATAACTACAATCTACATGGACTCGGTCCATTAAACTCACAATCTACATGTGGACTTGGTCCCATTATAACTACACAATCTACATGTGGACTCGTTCCCATTATAAACTACACAATCTACATGTGGACTCGGTCCCATTATAACTACACAATCTACATGTGGACTTGGTCCCATTATAACTACACAATCTACATGTGGACCTGGTCCCATTATAACTACACAATCTACATGTGGACTTGGTCCCATTATAACTACACAATCTACATGTGGACTCGGTCCCATTATAACTACACAATCTACATGTGGACTTGGTCCCATTATAACTACACAATCTACATGTGGACTCGGTCCCATTATAACTACACACCTACATGTGG
The DNA here is from genome assembly GCA_019447015.1 of Hymenochirus boettgeri. Classification (NCBI taxonomy): domain Eukaryota; kingdom Metazoa; phylum Chordata; class Amphibia; order Anura; family Pipidae; genus Hymenochirus; species Hymenochirus boettgeri. The sequence goes on from JAACNH010001326.1 coordinate 952, forward strand.
ACTTGGTCCCATTATAACTACAATCTATTGGACTTGTCATTATAACTACACAATCTACATGTGACTTGTCCCATTATAACTAACAACAATCTACATGTGGACTCGGTCCAATTATAACTACACAATCTACATGTGGACTTGGTCCCATTATAACTACACAATCTACATGTGGACTCGGTCCCATATAACTAACAATCTACATGTGGACTTGGTCCCATTATAACTACACAACTACATGTGACTCGGTCCCATTATAACCACCAATCTACATGTGGACTCGGTCCCATTATAACACACACTACATGTGACTGGTCCCATTATAACTACACAATCTACTGTGGACTTGGTCCCATTATAACTACACAATCTACTGTGGACTGGTCCCATTATAACTACACAATCTACATGTGGACTTGGTCCCATTATAACTACACAATCTACATGTGACTCGGTCCATTTAACTACACAATCTACATGTGGACTTGGTCCCATTATACTACACAATCTACATGTGGACTTGGTCCCATTATAACTACAACACAACTACATGTGGACTGGTCCCATTATAACTACACAATCTACATGTGGACTTGGTCCCATTATAACTACACAATCTACATGTGGACTTGGTCCCATTATAACTACACAATCTACATGTGGACTCGGTCCCATTATAACTACACAACCTACATGTGGACTCGGTCCCATTATAACTACACAATCTACATGTGGACTTGGTCCTATTATAACTACACAATCTACATGTGGACTTGGTCCCATTTAACTACACAATCTACATGTGGACTCGGTCCCATTATAACTACACAATCTACATGTGGACTTGGTCCCATTATAACTACACAATCTACATGTGGACTCGGTCCCATTATAACTACACAATCTACATGTGACCGGTCCCATATAAACTACACAATCTACATGTGACTCGGTCCATTATAACTACACAATCTACATGTGACTTGGTCCCATTATAACTACACAATCTACATGTGACTCGGTCCCATTATAACTACACAATCTACATGTGACTTGTCCCATATAACTACACAATCTACATGTGGACTCGGTCCCATTATAACTACACAATCTACATGTGGACTTGGTCCCATTATAACTACACATCTACATGTGGACTCGGTCCCATTATAACTACACAACCTACATGTGGACTTGGTCCCATTATAACTACACAATCTACATGTGGACTTGGTCCCATTATAACTACACAATCTACATGTGGACTCGGTCCCAATATAACTACACAATCTACATTGTGGACTCGGTCCCATTATAACTACACAATCTACATGTGGACTTGGTCCATTATAACTACACAATCTACATGTGGACTCGGTCCCATTATAACTACACAATCTACATGTGGACTCGGTCCCATTATAACTACACAATCTACATGGACTCGGTCCCATTATAACTACACAACCTACATGTGGACTCGGTCCCATTATAACTACACAACCTACATGTGGACTCGGTCCCATTATAACTACACAATCTACAGTGGACTCGGTCCCATTATAACTACACAATCTACATGTAGACTAGGTCCCATTATAACTACACAATCTACATGTGGACTTGGTCCCATTATAACTACTCAATCTACATGTAGACTAGGTCCCATTATAACTACACAATCTACATGTGGACTTGGTCCCATTATAACTACACAATAGTAACATAGTAACATAGTAATTAAGGTTGAATAAAGACATTCGTCCATCAAGTCCAACCTATTCACTTTTTTTTTTTTTTTTTTTTATTTATTTTTTTTAACCCTACCTAACAGTTATCCAGAGGAAGGCAAAAAACCCCGCTAAAAAAGGGGGAAAAAATTCCTTCCTGACTCCAAACGGCAATCGGAAAGTATCCCTGGATCAACCAGATCTATAGCATTAAACCAGTAATTCTCAATATTTTTTAGTTTTAGAAACTTATCCAGGCCTTTTAAAGTTATTCAATGAACTTGCCATTACCACCTCTGCTGGAAGACAGTTCCACAGTTTCACCGTTCTCACTGTAAAGACACCTCTCCTAACTTGAAGATGAAACTTTCTTTTCTTCCAACCTTAAAGGATGTCCACGAGTCCTCTGATATGACCTATTAGTGAACAATGCACCAGAGAGTTCACTGTATGGGCCATTAATATATTTGTATAAGGTTATCATGTCCCACGCAACCGCCGCTTCTCCAATGTAAACAGCCCTAACTTGTCTAATCTGCCTGCATATTCAAGCCCCTCCATTCCCCTTATTAATTTGTTGCCCTTCTTCGAACTGCCTCATTTCCAAGATGTCCCTTTTGTATATGGGATTCCAAAACTGCACGCATATTCCAAATGTGCCTTACCAGTGCCTTAAAGAGGGAGAATAATATTTTTCTCTCTTGATTCCATTCCCCTCTTTATACAAGACAAGATCTTGCTAGCTCTAGCTGTTGCTACCTGGCATTGTTTGCTACAGCTAAGTCGTTATCTACCAAACCCCCAAATCTTTTTCCATTAGATGCACTTAACACAGAGTTATTTATGGTGTAGGTGGCACAGATTATTAAATCCCAAATGCATCACCTTACATTTATCACATTGAATCTCACTGCCAATCTGCTGCCCATTTTGATAATCTATCTGGTCTGCTTGCAGCACTTGCACATCATTGGAAGTTCCAAAGCTCTGCATAATTTAGTGTCATCAGCAAACACAGAGACCTTGTCTCAATGCCCCCTTCTAAGTCATTTATAAACAGATTAAACAGAAGCGGCCCCAGTACAGAACCCTGAGGAACTCCGCTTAGAACTTTGCCCACATAGATGTAGCTCATTAACCACCACTCTCTGTTTGCGGTCCAAAACCAGTTCTCTATCCATGACAAATGTTTTCTTCAAGGCCAACAGTCCTCAGTTTATACATTAGTCGCCTATGTGGCACAGTTCAAAGGCTTTTGCAAAATCCAAATATACCACATCCACAGCTGTGCCAAATCTAACTTCTTACTCACTTCTTCATAAAAACCAATTAAATTTGTCTGGCATGATCTATTTCTCATAAATCCATGCTGACTCCTACTAATAAGAAATCTCTGGAGACAAAGTCAAGGATATGATCCCTTAACAAAGTTTCCATCACCTTCCCTACCACTGATGTTAGGCTTACAGGTCTATAGTTACCAGGCTGTGAACGACTACCTTTTTTGAATATTGGTATTACATTGGCTTTTTTCCAATCCAGTGGCACATCCCCAGACAAAGCGAATCTGAAAAGATGAGACACAGTGGTCTTGCTAGAACTGACTAAGCTCTTTTAAAATCCTAGGATGCAATCCATCTGGTCCTGGCGCTTTATTGATATTAACTTTGTCTAATTGATACCGTACCATATCCTCTGTTATCCAATGTGAAAACTCTTCATTTCCTCCCTGCACATTGTTACAATCCCTACTGTAAGGATTCTCAACAGTAAAAACCGATGTAAAAACGGTTTAGCAGATTAGCCTTTTCGGCATCCTCTACAACCACCTCAGCTCCATTATTTAATGGTCCCACATTCTCAGTCCTCATTTTTTTACCATTTATATACTTAAAAACATCTTGGGGTTGGACTTGCTTTGTTCGGCAATCCGTGTTTCATTTTCTATTTTAGCTAGTTTAATTGCTTTCTTGCACTCTTTATTACAACTTTGAAGTCCCTGTAAGCCTGTTCTGTGCCTTCTGCTTTCAAAATTTAAAAGCCCTTTCTTTTTTTCCATTTCCCTTTTACCTGAGCATTAAGCCATGCAGGAGTGGACCTAATTTTTTTACCTTGTTTCCTAAAGGTACCGATTTGGAAATGTTTAGTTTAATATCCCTTTAAAAGTGGTCCACATCTGCTCAGTATCTTTACCTAGAAACATTCCCCCCCCAGTCTATGAGCAGGAGCGATTCCTTTAAAAGCATAAAATTAGCTTTCCTAAAGTTAAAAGTTTTTGTTAAGCCTGCACTTTAGTTTTCTGCAACTATATTAAATGACACTATATCATGGTCACTATTCCCTAAGCTTCCATTACCTTCATCTCTCCAAAATGAGCTCTGGGTTATTAGATATCACCAGATCCAACAACGCATTCTTTCTAGTAGGAACTTCTACCATCTGTGAAAGAAAATGCTCATATAGGAAATTTAAGAACTTTATACCTTTTGAGGTGCTGGCAGTTCCATTACTCCAATCTATTTCAGGTGTTTAAAATCCCCATAACCAAAACATGCCCCATACCAGCAGCCTTCGCCAACTGCATATGGAGATTCATTTCCACCTCTTCCCCGGCATTTGGTGGCTATAACACACTCCAACAAATTATTTACCTACCTTCTTGCTTCCTGTACACAGTTCCACCCATAATGTTTCTGCCGCATCGTTTGCTCCCCCATCTATTCCATCTTTTAAATTTGGCTTCAATTCTTCTTTTAACATACATACATACTCCTCCTCCTTTCTTATTAACTCGGTCCTGTCTAATAGGAGTACCCTTCAATATTTACTGTCCAGTCGTGTGAATCATTAAGCCATGATTCTGCTATACCAATTACATCATACCTTTCCTTTAACGCTACATGTGGACTTGGTCCCATTATAACTACACAATCTACATGTGGACTCGGTCCCATTATAACTATACAATCTACATGTGGACTCGGTCCATTATAAACTACACAACTACAGTGGACTCGGCCCCATTATACTACACAATCTACATGTGGACTTGGTGTCCCATTATAACTCCACAATCTACATGTGGACTCGGTCCCATTATAACTACACCAATCTACAATGTGGACTCGGTCCCATTATAACTAAACAATCTACATGTGGACTCGGTCCATTATACTACACAATCTACATGTGGACTCGGTCCCATTTATACTACACAATCTACATGTGGACTTGGTCCCATTATAACTACACAATCTACATTTGGACTCGGTCCCATTATAACTACAACATCTACATGTGGACTTGTTCCCATTATACTACACAATCTACATGTGGACTTGGTCCCATTATCCTACACATCTACATGTGGACTCGGTCCCATTATAACTACACAATCTACATGTGGACTCGGTCCCATTATAAACTACACATCTACATGTGGACTTGTCCCCATTATAACTACACAATCTACATGTGGGACTTGGTTCCCATTATAACTACACAATCTACCATGTGGTGCCTCGGTCCCATTATAACTACACAATCTACATGTGGGACTCGGGCGCCCCATTATAAATCTCACAATCTATCTCCATCTCTTCGTAAACTGGTCTAATCTATCTCTGAGACTTTCCCATTGCTTATAACTACTACAATCTACTGGGACTTGGTCCCATTATAACACACAACACATGTGGACGGTCCCATTAAACACACAATCTACATGTACTGGCTTCCTCTTTCATAACTACTCAACTCACATGTAGACTCGTCCCATTATAACTACCACTCACACATGGACTGGTCCCATTAACTACACAACTACACATGGACTTGGTCCCATTATAACTACACACTACATGTGGACTTGGTCCCATTATAACTACACAATCTACATGTGGACTCGGTCCCATTATAACTACACAATCTACATGTAGACTTGGTCCCATTATAACTACACAATCTACATGTAGACTTGGTCCCATTATAACTACACAATCTACATGTGGACTGGTCCCATTATAACTACACAATCTACATGTGACTGGTCCCATTATAACTACACAATCTACATGGGACTGGCCCATTATACACACAATTCTACATCGTGGCGTCCCATATAACTACACAATCTACAGTGGACTCGGTCCCATTATATTACTGTGGCCACAACACTCAGTGGACTTGGTCCCAATACACACAATCACATGTAGACTGGCCCCCATTAATACACAATCACATGTGGACTGGCCCAATAACTACACAATCTACATGTGGACTCGGCCCATTTAACTACACAATCTACATGTGGACTCGGTCCCATTATACACTCACAATCTACATGTGGACTTGGTCCCATTATAACTACACAATCTACATGTGGGACTGGTCCCATTATAACTACACAACTACATGGACTTGGTCCCATAAACTACACAATCTACATGTGGACTCGGTCCCATTTTCCTCACTCTCAATCTACATGTAGACTGGTCCCATTATAACTACACACTACATGGACTGACGGTCCCATTAACTAACACAATCTCATGTGGACTCGGTCCCATTATAAACTACACAATCTACATGTGACTGTGGTCCCCATTATAACTACACAATCTACATGTGGACTGGTCCCATTATAACTCCACCATCTACATGTGGACTGGTCCCATTATAACTACACAATCTACATGTGAACTTGGTCCCATATAACTACACAATCTACATGTGGACTCTGTCCCATTATAACTACCCAATCTACATGTGGACTTGCGGTCCCATAATACCTACACAATCTACATGTGACTGGTCCCATTATAACTACACAATCTACATGTGGACTGGTCCCCATTATAACTACACAATCTACATGTGGACTGGTCCCATTATAACTACACAATCTAACATGTGGCCTTGGTCCCATATAACTACAACAAATCTACATGGGGACTGGTCCCATTATAACTACACAATCTACATGTGAACTTGGTCCCATTATAACTACACATCTCACATGTGGACTTGGTCCCTTTATAATCTTCTATTCCTACCACTTGTGAGGCCATTATACTAACATTTACGTGATGGTCCCATTATAACTACACAATCTACTGTGAGCTCGTCCCATTATAACTACACAATCTACATGTGACTCGGTCCATTATAACTACACAATCTACATGTGGACTTGGTCCCATTATAACTACACATCTACCATGGGACGGCGGTCCCCATTATAACTACACAATCTACATGTGGACTGGGTCCCCATTATAGGCGCGTGCTCCCAGTGTGCGTACTTTGACTGGGGGCCAGTAGAACTTACACAATCAAGTGGACGTGGGCCCAGGAGAACGACACAATCGTCAGGGGGACGGGGCCCAGGATAAAACACACAATCTACAGGGGACGCGTTGCCCTAGGAGAACGGTTTCTCTGTAGAATCACGCTTCTTGGTCCGGTTAGTTCTGGTGTGTGGGGTCGCTGTTGGGTCGACGCATATACTACACAATCACCGAAGTGTGGACGTGTAGGCGGACACTCTTCTCTAGTCCTGACTACATTGTTTTTTTCAACTTCTTTTGCGCACAATGTGGAGCGGGATCGCCCCAACCTACAGAGGGAACGAGAACGAATCGGGGGAAAGATAAGAAAGTATCCCAGTACAAATCAGAAAAGGGCGCTGGACAGCACAACAAAACAACAACCATGCATCGACACGGTGGCTGTGTAAGGGGGAGGGGAACGAATCCCATAGCGTCACGATCGACATGGTTCATGTAGTCGAAATCAAGTCCCATGAATAACTACCAGCGACGGGGGACGAGGCCCAGGGGAATAACCAATTCTACTGTGACTTGGGTCCCAGGAGAACACCATCTACCGGGGGACGCGGTCCTGATAACTACACAATCATGACAGGGAACGGGTCACCCAGGATATACACAGCTACCAGGAACAGGTCGTCCCAAGAGAAGATTAACTACAAACATCACAATGTGATAAATCGGCCCATTTAGACTAGCACAGCTACTGAACAAGCCCACTTGTACACAATCGCAGGGGACTCGGGCCCTTACAGTCGACTACCAGACATCGACAAGAACGCGTCCCATACTAACACAGCGACAAGGAAACTTCTCCCATATACTAACCGCGACATTGGGACGCGGTCAAAGGATAAACTACACAATCGACATGTAGACTCGGTCCCATGATAACTACACCCCTCTACATGTGGACTCGGGGCACATTAGACGAACACACTCATGTGAGACTCGGGCCCTTATAACTCACATCGCAGGTGGACGTGCCAGTAGACTACACACAGCGACAGGAGGCTAACAAATCTTGGCACGGCGAGCGCTGTGGACATGGGGGGGGTGATCAAATTCATTGGCGCACGCCATACGGCCAGGCGGCCCGGAGGAATTGAACGCCCCACAGACGACGGCGCGGCACATCAGGAACCAGGGATAAAGTCACCGGACGACGGATCGATTCCAGCAAGGAACCGTAGGACCAGAAAGAGAGGTAAGTCGGAGCTATAAATTGGTAGATATCGCCCTATATAGGCGGAATGATCGGGAAACCGAGGCGCACCAAGGGTTACAAACTACACCCTGCACCAGTACTACAGCGAGTCTATAGGCTATCGCTAGTATGGGTGGCATTAGCAACCGGACCAGATGCCGACGGGAGATTCAACACTCATGTACAAACAAGTGGCGTGCAGCAACCTCTAGGTGGTAACATGACGAAACACTGGTTGGGCAGATAAGCTGTCTCCTCAGCCGGATCAAGAACAACGAGACAGACACCTCCCCCTGCTGTCAGGGCCAAAAGGGTGAAAATTTGGCCGGCCAACCGATGCGGAATCTTATTTAACATCTAAAAAGCTAACACTCGAGTGGAACCGAGAACCGTCCGGCGCTAGCGAATGCAACTCAGACCTGCCGCGGGAAGCTCACCCCCATCGGGCGCGCGATCCCTCTCCAAGCAACTTATCGCCATTGGCCTCACTTCTCTGACCCGACCGGCAGGCGGTCACTACATAATCACGTGACCAATGCCCTGACTCGGGGTGGCCCCATTATCAAAGGACCCTCGCCCATCGCAAGAACCCACAACCTGCTTACGACCGATTAAGAAGTTGAATAGACAATCCGCCCGAGAGCCGACGACGCAAGCGCAAAGTACAAAGAGACCGGACGGGCTGAAGGGAAAAGTGGCCGCTTAATAAAGTCGGATCTGGAAGGGGTGCTTTTACTCCGTAGCCAACAAAACACTGTACGCTCGCCCTCATATCCCCACACTCCCATAACCCCAAACCGAGCGCGCAAAGTAGGCACGCCCTCGCTCGGCGCCACCGCGGTCCTTCCGCAACCCTGTCTAGCGGGATGAACTGAGCTCATATGGTCACAAGAAACACGAAAAACTCCGAGGATGTTTTCCTGTGCGCCCTAAGAACGCGGGGGGCGGCGCGCCGCGCGACGCCAACTCGACCCCTGCAAACCACTAACCTCCCGCTGTTGAAGCCCGCAATTGGACCATAACAGCGCACCACTATGACAGAACAGGAACGCGCTTATCGCGCCTAGCCAGGACAGAATCGCACCACCCTGCCCCGCTTCCACCCCAGCCCTCGCAGCTTGATTCCCCCGCTCCACGCGGCAGGCAGTCGCCACCTACCAACGCCCGGGGAACGGGTCCCGCTGCCACGTGGTAGCTGCCCTCGAGTATTTCAACGGTCATTGACTAAATCCCCGAAACCTAAAAACACCCGCCCACACCGGGCCATCTCAAGGGGTCTCTCCAGCTACAACCAGGAAAACAGCCGTGTCGCCCGCGCCCATTCTTCGTGTCACAACTACGGGAAGACATTCGTATGGTGACCTGGTCAGTTACCTTCTAACCTCTCGCGGATCCACATCCAGTCAGGCTGCCGCCCTAACCACAACTCCCATTGAACTGCCCTGCACTCGTGTAGGATCCCGGGAGTACACGATAGACCTATCCTTATAGCGTGGAAAGGAGGGGGGAGGGACTGTAATAAATAGAATGGATATAAATGAGGGATTTCACTCTGATAAACACTATAGAGAAGCCAGTAGTCCTTATAGTCGGTGGACTGAATAATAGGAAGGGGTATAAAGAGGGAGTATGATTTCACTCGGTAGTACACTATAGAGAATCCTAGTCCTTAATACAGGGACTAGTGTAAGAAGGAAGTGTATATGAGGGATACTTCACAACGGGTATACACTATAGAGACATAGTCAATTATGGCGGGGGACTGGTAAGTAATATAAGGGGTATAAATGAGGAATCGTGCACTCTTTAACACTATAGAGAACCTAGTTCCTTATCGCGGGACTGTAATATGGAAGGGTAGGAATGAGGTGGCTAATTCACTCTGTATTCACTAAGAGATCCTAGTCTTATGGGTCGGGGACTGTAATAATAGAAGGGTAGAAATGAGGATATTCACTCTGTATAATACACGTGATGAGAGAACTCTCCTTAATAAACAAAAGACTGTAATAAGCATGGAAAGCAGGAGGAATCTAGGAGGAATTGTCAGCGTCTGTATTCACCATATAGAGAAAATCCTAGTCACTTACCAGAGGGACGATAGTAATAAGTGGATGGAGAGGTAATCCTACCTGAATTTCCTGCTTATACACTATGAGAATCCTAGTCCTTATAAGCGGGCACTGTGTAATAGATGAGGGAGAAATGTGGAAAAATTTTCACATCAATAGGAAGACAATATAAGAAAGCCTAGCCTTATAGATCATGGACTGTAATATATGAAGGGCGTATAAAATGAGGATATTCACTCCTGTAACATGCTATAGAGACTACCTATCCTTAACGAGCGGGTGAGCGTGTTAGAGTGCACTATGAGGCAGGTATAAATGAGGCTAATATTCACTCTGATAGAGAAGCCTATACAAAAGGCCTAGTCACTATAGGCGGACCTAATAATACGAAGAGGATTCATAAATGAGATATTCACTCTGTATAGGCTATAGAGAATCCTATTACAACTTTGTAGACATGGTGCTAAAGGGTATAATAAAAGGGTGATAAGATTGGAATACTTTACTCTGTATACACTATAGAGGAATCCTAGTACTTATAGTCGGGGAAAGTCAATAAGGTGGACTACAAGAGGTATCAAACGGAGGGATATTCACAATACTGTATTACACTATAAGAATCCTAGTCTTATAGTCAGGGACTGTACACTAATAGGACAGGTATAAAAATGAGAAGGAATATTCACTCTGTAATACACGATAGAATCCAGTCCTTAAGCGGGACTGTAAGAATATGTAAGGAGGGGGATAAATGGAAGTATTTCACTCTGATAATACGACTAGGAGAATCCTAGTCCTTATAGCGGGACTGTAATAAAATATGAAAGGAGTAGAAATGAGTGGACATGATATCACAAGGATCTGTAGCACTATAGAGAAGTCCTAGTCCCTTATAGCGTGACTGCATAATTGAAGAAATATCAAAAGGAGGAATATGCACGTCTTAGTCACTATAGTAGAATCGCTAGTCCTTATATCAGTGGGACTGTAATAATATAGGTACAAGCGAGGATACTTCACTCTGTCATAAACACACTAAAGCAAGAATAGCCTATTCCCTTAGTGCAGGACTGTATAATACGAAGGTATAAGAATGATCAATAGTCACTCTGTATTCACTATAAAGAGTAATACGCTAGTCCGTATAGCAGGGCAATGTAATAAGACGAAGGGTGATACATGAGTGACAAGTAATTCACAATCTGTATTCTCTATAGAGAATCCTATCCTTATCGCCGGACCAGTCATCAACTAATCTAAGGGGTATAAATAGCTGGATGTGTTCACATCTTATCACTATAAGAGAATCAGTAGTCCGTTATAAGCGGGGAGCTGTAAATGAATACAATGAGAACGGGATATAGGGGGAAGATAAACATACTAGTCACTCTGTTAACTATGAGAATCCTAGTCCGTATGCGGGGATGTATACTATGAAGGTAGAATGGGGGGATATTCACTCTGTATAACCCTATAGAGAATCCTAGTGGCCGTTTACGGGGACTTTCCCTAATATGAATAAAAAATAGGTAAATGAGGGATCTTGTTCACTCTGGTAACACACAACTAGAGATTCTAATCCTTATAGCGCGTAAACTGTGAATGAAACTTATGAGGGTATAAATGGGCTGGCATATAATCCTCAAATAGTATACACTATAAAGAATCCTAGTCCTTATAGCGGGGTACTGTACTAAATAGAGGGGTAGCGAGACTTTAGATTCACTCTGTATCCACTAGTAGTGAAAACCATAGTCCGTAGAGCGGGACACTGTGAATAAAGGAAATAGGTACTAGGAATGAGTTGCAATATGCCCTTATACACTACGAGAATCGCTAGTCCTTATAGCGTGACGGTAATAATGCAGAGGGTATAAATGAGGAAGAAATGCGAGTCATGAATAACACTTCGAGCCTCGTCCTATAACAAGCGGGGACTGGATATAAAAATGGTATAATGCGGAATTCCACTCTTATAGGGGGGGGGGGGGGGGGGGGGGTGGGGGGAAAAAATCGGCGGTGAGGGGGAGGAGTGGGGGAAGGGCACTATAGAATCCCTAGTCCTTACTAGCGGGGCCGTATAGGGGGAATATGGAAGGGTATAAATGAGAAATATTCACTCTGTATAACACTATAGAATCCTATCTTTGCATACGGGGGGACTGTTAATAATATGAAGGGTAATAGGCATGGGGATAATTCACTCTGTATACCTATAGAACCTAGTCCTTATCGGGGACCTTTAATAATATGAAGTGGTAAATAGGGTATTCACCTGTATACACTATGGAGAATTCTATCCTTATAGCGTGGACTTGTGTAACTAATAGTGAGGTATAAAATGGTGATATTCACTCTTTATAACGACGTTAGAGAATCCTAGTCCTTATAGCGGGGACTGTAATAATATGAAGGGTATAAAGGACAGGAATATTCACTCTGTGATACACTATATATAAGCCTAGTCCTTATAGCGGGGACGGTAATAATTGAATGGTATAAAATGAGTTAGATATTGGCGACTCTGTTACACTATAGGAATCACTAGTCCTTATAGCGGAGGACTGTAATAATATTCAGGGTATAAAGTGAGGAAGGTGATTCCACTCTGTAGACACTATGAAGAATCCTGATCCTTATAGCGGGGACTGGTGAAGCAAGTACGAAGGGTATAAAGGAGTAAGTATACAATGGTCTTATAAACACTATAAGAATCCTAGATGCCTTATAGCTGGACTGTAGCATATAGCGGCATGGTAGTAAATGAGGAAGGTGATTCAGGTCGTGTAGTGCGGGGGGACGATAGAGAAGCCCATTCCGTGGCTGGAGGGGCTGGTATGTGTAATAAACGAAGGGTATAAAGCGTAGGCAATTTCATAAATGCTTCATACACACTAGAGAGAATCCAGTCTTAATATCGGAAGGACGTCATAATACGAAGGGTATAATGAGGAAGATGCAGTTCGGGGTATACACGATAGAGGAGATCCGAGTCCTTATAGCGGGACGTGAATCCAACAAGTTAATAAATGGAGTATTCAAGTGGAGTCTGTATAGGGCACATAGAAGCGAATCCTCCTGATAGCGGGAAGGACGGTGAATAATAGACGAAGGGATTAAGATGAGGATATTTTGCCCCCCCCATAATGCTGTAGTCCGACGTAAAGAGATCCCAGTACCTTAAGAGCGGGGACTGTAATAATAGCGAATGGTGTGAAACACATAGGGATATCCGTGCTGGAGGGGACACTATAGAGAACCGCCTATATGCGGGGGGGACTGGAAGGATAGGGAATTTGCATAATGATGGGTCTGTGAACACTCGTATAACACTATAAAGAGCCTATTCATTATAGCGGGGGACTTAATAATATGAAGGTATACAGTGAGGAAAATATCACGCTGTAGAACCTAGAGAATCCTATTCCTTATAAAACGGGGACTGTAATAATAGGGTTGCAGGTGGAAATGAGGAATCTTCGGACGCTGTAGTACACTTAGTAGAATCCTATCCTTGAGCGTGTCTGGGTGACGGAATAATAGAGACTGTTATAAAGTGAGGGTATATTGCACTCTGTATTCACTATAGATGAAAATCCTAGTCCTTATACTGCGTGGCCGGTACTGGCATATGAAGGGTATCCAATGAGGAAAGTTTCCACTCTGTATAAAACGCCATCGAGAATCCTAGTCCTTATAACGGGACTGTAAGAAAAGAAGGTATAAAGGGGTTGGAGGGTATTCACGCTAGTGTCTCACATAGAAAGAGATCCATATTCCTTGTAGACAGGAGGGAAACCTGTCATAATAGGAGAGGGTACTGAATGATGGAGGTATGCACTCGGGAACACGATAGAGAATCCTAGTCCTGAGAACTGGGGATGTAATATAATAAGGGTAAAAGGGGATCTTCACTCTGTCCTCTATAGGGAGAGATCCTAGTCCTTATAGCGGGGACTGGCATAATATAGACGGATATACATAGGGATATTCACTCTGTATTCCAATAGAGAATCCTAGGTCCTTATAGCGGAGGACTATAATATAGTGAAGGAGAAAAAAGCGAAAAAAAAAAAAAAGGGAGAGGAAATAAATAAAGTCAGCGTGAGAGGGAATGAGGCACCGAATCGGTATAGCACTCAAATACAAATAGAATTCCAGTCCTTCTAACGGGGACTGTAAATATATGAAAGTAATAATGAGGCATTTCCCTCTGTCTACACTATGGAGAATCTAAGTCGCCTTATCGCAGGGCTGGTGAATATAGTGAGGGTTATCAATGAGGAATACTCCACTCTGCTCATACACTACTAGCTAATCCTAGTCCTTATCGCTGACGGATGAGTAATCTGAAAGGTCATAAATGAGGAATATTACCCTGTATAACACTATAGAGAATCCTATCCCTTATAACGCGTGTGACGTAATAATATGAAGGGTAAATGGGATAATTCACTCTGTATTACTATGGAATCCTAGTCCTTATAGCGGGGACGTAATTAATATGAAGGGTATAAATGAAATGGAATATTTCACTCTGTATACAAGCTATATGATCCGAAGCCTAGTCCTTATACACGGGGACTGTAAGAACTATGAGGGGGGGGGAAAAGTCGGTATAGGAGGGAAATGACAGGAATAATTCCCTCTGTATAGAAGCACATAGAGGAATCCTATCCTTATAACGGGGAACTGTAATAATATGAGGGGTATAATGGAGGATACTCACTCTGTTACACTATAGAGAAATCCTAGTCCTTATATGGGGAGCTGTAATAATATGAAGGGGTATAATGAGGAATATGAAACTCTGTATACACTATAGTATAATCCCGTCGCTTAGTACCGGGACTGTACTAAATATAAGGGTAAAGGAGAATATTTGCAGACAAAAAAATCTGTGTAAATATAGCACTATGGAGAGAATCCCTATACTGCTAGCGGGCTGTAATAATCATGAAGTATAAATGAGAATACTCACATGGGCTGTCAGCACTATAGATAGGGATCCTATGTCTCTATATTAGGGCGGGACTAGTTAATGAGATAGTAAGTGGTATAAAATGGAGGAATTTTAACTCGTAGTAGAGCTGCATCATAGCGATCCGGAGTCCCTTATAGATGGGACTGTAATAATATAGAGTGTGGTATAATTAGAGTATTACCACGTCTAGTAGACACACTATCGAAGACTCCTAGTCCGTTGATAGGCTGGAGGCTGTTAGATAATATGATAGGGTGTATAAATTATGAATATTCAATTCTGTATAACACTATAGAGAATACGCAGTCCTTATACGGGGGATTGGGTAATAATTATGAAGGGTAGAAGATTGATGAGATATTCACTCTGTATTCCACTAAGAGAATCCCAGTCCATATAGGGGGGGATCGGGGGACATAAAGTTAAAAGTATAGTAGAGCAGGTAGATGCGAAGGAGGGTGGAATATGTCACTCTGTATACACATATAAAGAGAATCCTATTCTTTATAGCGGGGACTGTAATATACGAAGGGTATAAATGAAGGGATATTCCTGCTGTATTCACATCGAGACTCTCTAGTGTAAGACCGTATAGAGCGGATGACTGGTAATAAAAAAAGAATATGAAGTGGATATAATGAGAAGGATAAATATCGGCGGGTGTAGCGAAGCAAGTCCTAGTCCGCGTATAGCGGGACTGTAATAGAGATGGTATAATATGAGGACAATATCACTCCATGTTAAATACACTATAGAGATCCTAGTTCTTATAGCGGGTACTGTACTAATATGAACGGTAAAAACTGGAGGAAATATTCTCTGTAGACACTATAGAGAATCCTAGTCCTATAGCGGGACTGTATATAGGAAGGGTATAATGAGGAATATACTCTGTATACAACTATAGAGAATCCTAGTCCTTATAGCGTGGGACTTGTAATAGAGTATTCAGGTATAATGATGATGTTCACTCTGTATACATCTATAGGAATCCTAGTCCTAAACGTGGACGTAAAAAGATGAAGGTATAAAGGAGGTATATTCCCTCGTACCACTATGAGAGCCTAGTGCCATTATGACGGTGGGACTGGAATAAATAATGATATAATGGGGATATTGCCGTCTGGTATTCCAACTATCGAGAATCCTAGTTCTTATAAGCGGGGACTGTAATAATAGGTGGAAGGGTATAATGGATTTAATATTCACTCTGTTACATATAGAGACTCCTCTCCTATAACTGGACGGTATAATATGAGGTATAAATGAGGAATATTCACCGTCTGTATACACTATAGAGAATCCTCAGTCCTATAGCGGGGACTGTAAAATATGAAAGGTATAATAGGAATACTCACTCTGATCCACTATAGCGACTCCTAGTCTACTCACGGGGACTGTAAATTGAGGGTATAAATGAGAGGATTTGAACCTGTATACACTATAGAGAAGCCACACATCCGTATAGCGGATACATGTATACTATGAAGGTATAAATGAGGGAATAAAGTTCCTCGAAGTGAATATCCTATGGAGAATCCCCTATCCTTATGAGTCGGGGGGGACTGTTAAATAGATATGGAATGGTATGACTGACGGAAGTACGCACCTGGTATCCACTAGAGAGAGCTAATACCTTAGAGCGGGACTGGTAATAAGATGAAGGTAAAGAAATGAGGAATATAAAACATCTTTATCACTATAGGATCCTAGTCCTTATAGATGGACGTAATAATATGAATGTATAAAGAGGAATGGTTCACTCTGTACCCACGAAATCGGATACATGCCTATGGCCCTTGGGTAAGCGGTACTGATTATATGAAGGAAGGGGGGGGGGGGAAATGTGTATAAAGAAATGGTCAATTCATTCTATGCTGTGCCACATGGGAGAAACGGAAAAAGAGTAGAGACTGAGGCCCATCCTTCATAAGGAAAGGAAGGGGGAGGGGTGCTGGTAAACTGTAATATATGAAGAGATCTAAATAAGGTCAAAGCTAAGGTAGTATGCCCTCGTGTATTATCATGCTAGAAAGAACTACCCATCCTAAGTGACAGGGGGTGTGACTGTGTAATGAATATGAAGAGGTGCACAAATGAGAGGAACTATTCAGCGTCGGTATCCCTAAAGAGAATTCCTAGTCCTTATACGTGGGGACTGTAATAATAGCGGAAAGGTATAAAAGTGAGGGATATTCACTCGTGTATGCACTATAGAGACCTCGTCCTTATAGCGGGGACTAGTAATACATAAGGATGCGGGGAGGGGTATAGAGAAGTGAGGAAGGGAGTATGTCCAATCTGCTAATACACTATAGAGCTATCCCTACAGCCTTAATAGCGGAGACTGTAAGTAAGTAATAAAAAGGTTCGCCATATGCTGGATATTCACCGAAAGATGAGCGAAAGTCTAAAGCGTCGTCATTGGCTACGGCGACTGTTAATATGAGGGATGATAAATGAGGAATATTCACAATCTGTATACACTAATACGAGAACCTAAAATATCTGATAGCGGGGACCTGTAATAGAATATGAAAGGTATAAATTAAGAATATCTCCATCTGTAGTACACCATAAGAATCCTCAGTCCTGATAGCGGGGACTAGTAATCGAAATGATAAAATGGTAATAATTAGGAATATGCACGGGGGGGATCTGTATCCACTATAGAGAATCCTAGTTCTTATAGGTGGGGACTGTATAATATGAAAAGGGTATAACAATGAGGAATATTCACTCATTTATTCACACTATCAGAGGAATCTAGTCTTTAATGCGAGGACTGTAAGTAAGTGATAAGGTGGTTATAGAAAAAAAGAATGGAGAAATAAGTTCCCTCTGTCTACACTGTAGTAGAATCCTAGTCCTTAATATCGGGGACTGGAATAAATGTAAGGGTTATAGATGAGTAATATTCACTCTTGATTCACTATAGAGTAATCCATCCTTATAGGGCGGGGACCTAAGTAATAGGAGGATAAAGGGAGATGAGGATGAAGGGATGATAAAAAGGAGGGATATTCACGAAAAAGGGCGGGTCTGTATAGTACGTATAAGATAGAACCTCCAAGAGTCCTTGATAGGGCGGGGACTTTAATAGAAAGGAAATATGAAGGTTATAAATTAGGAAATGTGAATAGGGGTTCCAATCTGTATATCACTAAGAGAGAATCCTATTCCTTATAAGCGGGACTGGAAAATCTGAAGGGTGTTAAATAATGAGATATTCACTCTGTTATTCATATATGAGAATCCTAGTCCTTATAAGCGGACTTTTAATCATTTGAAGGTTATAATGGAATAGGATAGGATTCACTATCTGGAGTTCCCCTGATAGGAGAATCCCAGAATCCTTATGCGGACTGGAATAGGTATAGAAGGATATGAATGATGAGAGTTCCACAGGCTGTATACACTATAGAGAATCCTAGTCCTTATAAGCGGGGACTGTAATAAAGTAGAAGTGGTATGAAATGAGGGTATGATTCACAATCATGGATACTTCACATAGAAGAGAATCCCAGTCCGTATAGCGGGGGAACTGGACTAATATGGAAGGGTATAATGAGGGATAGGCACGGTCTTATACACATATAGAGAATACCTAGTCCTTATAGGCGGGGAGCTATACCATTCTGAAGTGTCTAAATGGGAGGAATTTCACTCTGTATCAACTATAGAGAATCCTCTATCCATATAAGCGGGGGACTGTAAATAAATAGAAGGGATAAATGAGGAATTCACATAACGCTGTATTCACTATGGGAGAATCCTAGTCCTTATAGCACGGGGACTGAAATGAATATAAAGAAGGGTATAATAAGAGGATATTCACTACTTTATTCACATATAGAGAAGTCCTAGCTTCCTTTATCGGGGGACCTGGAATAATATGAGGTATAGATGGGGTGATGGAATATTCAGTCTGTATACCTAAAGAGAATCCCTATCCTTATAACGGGGACTGTAATGAATAAATGAAGGGAAAGAAGTGGGAAAGGGAGAGGTTTATATAAATGAGGGATATTCACTCTTTAAGTAGGGGCAACTATAGTAAAAGAGAAAGAAGAGACCTAGTCCTATAGGCAAGAAGGACTGGTGGTAAAAAGTATGAAGGGTATAAGTTGAGGTTATCGTCCCATCGCTTATTCACTATAGAGAATCCTAGTCCCTACATCGGGGACTGTAGATAATATGAAGGGGAATACTAAGAATATTCACGGGGTCATGATACACTATAGAGAATCCTATGCCATTATGCTTGGGAAGACTGGTTAATAATACTGGACTTGTAATAATGAGGGATTCTCTCTGTCCGACTAAGCGACAACAAAGAATCCTATTCCTTATATCAGGGGACTTCATAATATAAGTGGGTAGTAAAAATGATGAATATTCACTCTGTACCATTCACTCATAGGAATCCTAGGCCTTATAACGGAAACCCTGTATATATGAAGGGGTAGAAATGATTGCAGTGATATTCCCTCTGTATGCACTATCGAGATGCCTAGGTGCCGCTTATAGGCGTGGACTGTATCAATGATTAAAGGGGACTTAAGGCGTGTGCGGGGAATAAATTGTCTCGTGGCGTGGTTAATACATCTATAGAGGAATCCTAGTCCGATATACAGCGGGGACTGTAATAATATGAAAAGACGGAAGAGAAGTAGTACGGGAATTATGAAATATTCACTCTTTATACACTATAACGAGAATCCTAGTCCGTTATAGCGGAGTACTGAAAAAAGGTATGGCAGGTAGAAAATGAAGGTAATCGTTCACTCTAGTACTACGCCTATAGAGAGGTCCTAGTCTTAGAGCGGTCACGTAATAGGATTGGGAAGGGGATAAGAGAAATCCATTCACGGGATCTGCTTCAACATATAGAAAGCCTGAGTCCTTATACGTGGGGACAGAGTGGGACAATATCAGTAAGGTTAATACGAATGAAGACTTTCAGATGCTGTGATACAGCAATACAGGAGAGAAGCCTAGTCCATATAAGCGGGGACTGTAATAATAATTAAGGGTATAATGAGAATATTTCACTCTGTATACACGATGAAATCCTCAGTCCGTTATAGCGTGTGAACTTAAAATCATTATGAAGGAGGATAAATTAGAATTTCACGTCTGTAACACTATCGAAATCCTAGTCCTTATAGTCGGTGTACTGTATCATAAAGTGAAGGGTAGTAAATGAGGGTAAATGTCACTCGTATGCACTATAGAGAATCCTAGTCCTTATAGAGCGCGGGACTGGAGAATAGAAGGGTAGAAATGAGAATATTCAACTCTGTAACACGGGGCAAATATAGAACCTAGCCCGTTATAGGCTGTTGACTGTATAATATGAAAGGGTATAAATGAGGATATTCACTCTGTATTCCCTATACGAATCCTACCTTATAGCCGTACTGTACTAAGACGAAAGGGTAAAAATGAGGAATAATGCACGCTGTAAACACTATAGAGAATCCAGTCCTTATAGCGGGACTGTAAATATGAAGGGTATAATGAGGCAATATTCACTCTGTATACACTATATAGAACCTATTTCCATATAGGCGGGGACTGAATAATATGAAGGGTATGAAATGAAGGATAGTTCGAAACACGGGATACTGTATTCACTATGAATAGATTCCTAATCCTGGTAGAAAGCGTAAGGAACTTAATATGATGAAGGTATAAATGGCGGCATATCACGTCTGTAATATCACTAAGAGGATACCTATCCCTTATGCGGGGACTGAAGACATACGAAGGAAAATGAAGCATAAATACACTCTATATAACACTGAAGAATCCTAGTCCTTATAGCATGACTGTAAAATAGAAGGTATAAGAAGAATAATTCACTCTGGATACACTATAGAGAGATCCTCTCCCTTATAGTCAGGGACTGTAATGGAATAGTGAAGGTGACTAAAGAGGGATATCACTCTGTAGTACGCTATCGGGAGAATCCTAGCCTTATGTCGGACTGGTATAAATGTGAAGGGTAGAAATGATGGAATATTCACTCTGTATAACACTATAGAGATCCTCCTTATAACGGGGACATGTCATAATATGAAGATATAAATGGGGTTATTCACCTCTGTATACACATATGAAAGCCTGTCCGTGTTATAGCGAGGACTGTAATAATAATTAGGTATAACATGAGGTATATTTCACTATGGGTCCACTCCTTTATCACATAAGAATCCTAGTCCTTATAGCGGGGACTGGTAAGTAATATGACGGGGTTTAAATGTGGGATATTCAGCTCTGTAGAACCCTATAAGAATCCTAGTCCTTATAAAAGCGGGGGAAATGTAATAGATACGAAAGGGTAGAATGATGGAATATTCACTCTGTATACACTATAGTAGAATCCTATTCCTTATAACAGGGGACGGTTAATAATATGAAGGGTTATAATGAGGGATATTCCACTCGGTATACACCTAATTGGAGAATCCTAGTCCGTGAATAGCGGGGGACTGTAAAATATGAAAAAGTATTGAGGGGAAAATGGAGGCATAGTTCACTCCGTTATACACTCAAGGATAGGAATCCTAGTCCTTATGGCGGCCTAACACAAACTAATATGAATTGTATATAATGAGGGAATAAGTTCCTCAGTAATCCAGCTATAGCGAATCCTAGTCCCCTTAAAGCGGGGACTGTACACAATATGAGAAAGTGCTAAATGAGGGATAATTGCACTCTGTATCCACTATAGATAATCCATCTTATAATACGGGGAATGGAATAATTAGAAGGGTGTAGGAATGAAGGAAGTCACGCTGGATTCACTAGAGAGATCCTAGTCTTATAGCGGGGACCGTAAAATATGAAGGTAATAAATGGAGGAATATCCCATCGTGTATTCACTATAGATGGAATCCTACCTAGTCTTTAAAGCGGGAACTGGTAATAATATGTAAGGTGTATACTGAGGAAATGATGGCACTCTGTATACACTAATGAGAAGTCGTAATGTCCTATAGCAGGACTAAATGTAATGAATCTGGGGGGGGAAGGGGTATAAAGAGGAATATTCACGAAATCAGGTTACAGCTGATGAAGAGAATCCTAGGCCTTATTAGCGAGGGGACTGTAATAAATGGAAGGATAAAATGAGGGATATCACGCTTATACACTAGATAGAGAATCCTGAGTCCTTCATACGGGTACTGTAATAGGGAATAATTAAGATATAAATGAGGATATTCACGTCTTTGTGCACTATAGGAATCCTAGTCCGGAACGGGACTGTAATAAGATGAGCAAGGGTGGTCACGGGGGGGGGAAAACAGTAGGTGAGTGTGGGCACTCTGTATACACTATAGGGAAAAATCCTGGAGTACCTTAGATATCGGTGACGGGTAAGATAGGCTATTCAGAGTTTCAATTAGAAAGGATACGTCTAACTGCGTAATCTGTGATATAAACGCTAATAATACAGATGCCTAAGCCTTATAGCAATGGCCTAGGCACACTCAGAATTGGTAAGTGGTGTAAAACTGATAGGAGGAATAGTCACCCTATGATGGAGTACTCTATAGAGAACAAACCTGGGGTCCTTCTAGACGGAGAAAGACTTATAAGGAGTGAGGGGACTTAAGAGAGGAGCCTTCACCGCTTGAATCGTCACGCCAAGTTAACGTGAACCATCCTAGGGTCACCTTTTCGGGCAGAGATTAACAGATCATGGTAATATATGAAGAAAATAAAGTGTACTAAAAGAACATGTCCCTCTGTAAAACACGTATATAGACCGAGTCCGTATAGACGGGACTAGTCATTAATGCGTACTTCATATAACGAGGTATATAAATTGAGGATCATGCAGCTGCGTCACACAGTATAGATCCAGGTCCCGTTACGAAAAGACTGTACTAATATGAAAGGTATAAATGACGGAAGATGCACCTGTATACACTAATGGGAATCCCTGAGGCTCTTATAAAGCAGAGAAAGGAGAAGGGGTACGGAATATATAAATATACCATGAGGAGATAGGTGCACACATCTGATAGCACTATAGATATCCTAGTCATGCATAGGCGGAGAACTGTACTGGAATATAATGGTATAATGCAAGGATAAAAGTCACATCGTGGTTGTACTCCACTATAGGAGAAATTCCATCAGCCGTATCGCAGAACGGTAATAATAGGAAGGGGATAATAGGAAATTGCGCGGCTGGATAACACGATATGAGAATCCTAGTATTCTAAAAAACGGGGGGTACACTGCATAATATGAAGAGGTTGGTACAATGAGTGAACATAATCACACTCTGTCCGTACACTATAGAAGACAGGTCCTAAGTACCTTATAGCGATGGCTACATTTGAAAAGAAAGATGAAGGGAATATAAATGAACAGGAACATGCACTCTGTAATACAACGGCTAAGAAGAAATTCTAAGCACATTTATCGGGGTAAACTGATAGAGGAAAGATACTAAAGGGTATAACAAGAAAACATTCACGCTGTTAGACACTGAGAGAACGCTAGTACCTTATATACGACAATCATAATATAGAGAAGGATATAAATAACAGAATATATCACCTCAAAGTATGAGACCCGTAACAGAGGAAAATCCAAAAATCCTATAGCAGCTAGGACTTAGTAGATAAGGGGGTGAGTAAAATGGAGGAATATATCACTCTTCGTACAGACTATAGAAGCGACATCCGAGTCCTTGGAGCGTGGAATGGTAATAAAATATGAAGGGGGCGAATAGGAAGTGTCTAAACTCTGTATACCATAGAACAATCTGACGAGCCTTAGAGACGACACTAATAATAGATGAGTAAACAGTAAATGAAAGGAATACTTCACAGTGGCTTAGCGCCCTATAGAGAACTCCTAGTCCACCTAAGTAGGGGGGATGAGCGGGACTGTAAACTAGGACGGGTAATAAATGAGGAATTTCAACTCTGTATAAACACTTAGGAAGCCTACTTCCTTATAGCGGGGACTGTACTAATAGAGGGATAATGAGGAATATTCACTCTGTAAAGCCCTATAGAGAATCCGAAGTCCTTATAGCCGGGTGACTTAGAGAATAATCTGAAGGGTCGTAAAAGGAGGAAGATTCACCCGTCTGTATACACTAAAGAGAATCCTAGTCCGTAATAGCGGGACTGTACTAAGAGAAAGGGGGGTATAAATGAGGAATAATTCACTCTGATAATTCATTATAGAAAATGCCATGAAGCCGTTTTTCTGAGGAACTGTAAATATACGAAGGTGTATAATGAGTATCTCACCTCTGTCGGTAACCTATAGAGATCCTAGATCACCATTAAAGCAGAAGACTGTAAATAAACTTGACAGGTAAATAAAATTGGGGGAATATCCGTCGTATACGACGTGAGTAGAGACTCCTAAGTCCTTATATCAGTACTGAAATTCTATATAACATTTATATGATACTCATTAGACCAAATTAAAATCAATAAAGCCCCAAGACGATGAAATACAATCTTCATTTAATTTTCAATACCCACTGTTCCTTGTGTTTCAGATAATTTTGTATGAACGTGTTAGTAGTAAACCACATGAATTTAGGGAGAAATAATCATGAGTCAGACTAAACTTTGACGTGGATGGTGTGTTAAGAGTTGAGACAATGTTTTGAGCATTTGGGGTCATAAGGCCCAGTATATGCTAGAAAAGACAAAAAAAAGGGAACAAGAACTGTGGAGCGCAACTGGACTAAATAACTGGACTTACGGACTAAGTATATGGACTATACTGGAACTCTCCGGGGAAGGCCTGGACTTCTGACTATGTTAGGGGACGTATAGTGGGACTATACTGACTGACATTCGACTTACTGGAACTATATGGGAGCTCCCGTAAAGACATATCCGATTGGCGTCTACTAGAACTAGTATTGGACTTGAACCTGGACCTAATAGAGGATGGACTTACTGGTTACTAGTGGACTATACTGGACTAGAAGGGATAATGTAAGCCTATTATGCGGCAGCTATAGGTTTGTGGACCCATATACCAGCTTGAAGACTATACTGGACGTATGCTGACTTACTGAACCTATCTTGGGACTATATAGGGACTAATACTTGACTATCATTTGACTCTTCTGGACTATACGGACTAATACTAGGAGACATAGTGGTACTATGCCGGGACTATACTGGACTATATTGACTATCTGGAACTATCTGGACTAATTGGACTATACTGGACATTTTGGACTAGACTGTGACGTATACTGGAACCTATATTGGACTATACTGGACTATCTTGACTATATATTGGCGAACTATACTCTGGACTATGGACGATACTGACTGTGATAGTTGGGACTATACTGGACTATACTGCTTATTGGAGATACTGGACTATATGTGACTATACCGGATATATTGGACCTATACGGAGCTATACTGGACTATTTGGACATCTGGACTATACTGGGACTATATTGGACTATACTGGCACCTACTTGGACTATACTGGACTATATTGGACTATCCTGGACTAATCTGGACCATATGGACTAATACTGTGGACTATATGAGCACTCTACTGGCTATACTGGACTATATGGACTATACTGGACTATACTGGACTATCTGGACTAGCACGGTACTATATTGGAATATACTGACTATACTAGGACTGAGTTTGGACTAACTGGACTGATAGCTGGAGCTACAGCTGGTACACTATATTGGAATATACTGAACTATACCTGGACTATATTGTACTATACTGGACTATATTGGACTACAACTGGACGAATACTGACTAGATATGAGTACTATACTGGACTACACTGACTACACGGGACTATACTGGGACTATATTGGACTATCTGGACATATCCTGGACGTATATTGGACTATATGACTATACTGAGACGATGACTGGACTATACTGCTAATATATGGACTATACTAGGACTATACGGACTACGCTGGACTATACTGGACTATAATTGACTATAACTTAGACTATACTGGACTATATTGGAACTAGAAACTGGTACTATACGGGACTATACTGGGACGATCTGGACTACACTGGGACTGAGATTGAATAACTGGACGATACTGGACTAGCGGGACTAGTACGGGGACTAGATTGGGACTAACATGGACTATACTGACTACTCTTGGACTAATACTGGACTAGACTGGACACCTGGACTATACTGGACTATATTGGCTATACTGGACTATCTTGGACTATATTGTACTATACTGGACTATAACTGGACTATAACTGACTGATACTGGACTACACTGACGATTTGGAATATACTGGACTATCTGGACATATTGGGAAGGGGAAAGGACTATACTGGACTAAAAATAAAAAGTTTTTGTTGGACGACACGTCTGGACTAACTACTGGACTATATTTGGACCAGGACTGGGACTAACAGCTAGGACTATATTGGAATATACTGGACTATACTGGACTCTATTGGGACTGTTTACAAGATAAAATAAACCCTTACACTTAAGGGACAATGCAGGAATAAATGATCAATGTTCTCTTTGGTGATTGGAACTAGCTTTTAATGCTCTATTTATTCATGTATAGTAGTGGATGGATAATAATTACAAAATTACACACAGAGTGAGAGATCAATTAAAGTTTATACCTAGCAGGGGGGAAAATGGCTAATTTTGCCCCAACCAATCATTATGTTACTTTCAAATAGTTCAAATAACCTGAGATATCCCGACTGTGTGGGCAAATAGAACATTTTTTAACAGATAAGAACGTTTAATTGAATCTCCCCAGGTATGATTTTAAAATTTAATATTTGTTAGATGTGTAGGAAACAGCCAAGATAATAATAAAAATGGCTTCCTTCAGAGATGGCCAAGCTGTCATATGATCAGAAATAATATAGATTGCCATTTTGACTGTCCTGATTGGCTTACCTGCTGTCGCATCAGGCAGCCCCGCCTCTACGGAGACACAGGGTTTGTTCACTTCTGTATAATAGGCCAAAATTTCCACATCTCGCTCAAACTTGTGCCCTTGTGCAAGCATCACCTACAGGAAATAAAACAGAAAATAGTTTTTATTGTATAGACTCTATAATAACACCCAACTGCTGTAAATTATATCATTATAATAAATTATTGTCAGTAACACATGGCATATTGAAATCTAATAGTAGAAAATGGATCTCTATATTCTATTTACTCTTTTCTACTCATTCCTTGGAACTAAACTCTCCTGACCTTAGCTGCAGTCTTGTCTGAATCCGTGTATCCCGATAGTTGTGATGTTACAGTTTTGACTCTGATTCGTTGGAAATTCCTGTATACCGAGCTGGAAGTGATACCCATTAAATCCAGGGTGTATGGAAAATCAGCCAGCAGTATCATTGATGGGACGCTGGTCAGTGATGCTACAGTCCGACTTAAATGTTCTACAAAGAACAAAACAGGAAGTTAGAATAGCATTGAAACCAAGGTACGATGAGTATTAAATTGTTTGTCTGTATGTCTGTATATATGGTAGAAAAATAAGTTTATTAATGTATGTATGCATGTCTGTAGTTTCTGTATAATTTATATATGTCTTTAGATTGGTATGTATGCCATGTCTGTATGGTCTTTACATATATAGTATAATATGGATGAATGTATGATGCATGTCGTATTCCCTGTATCTTGTATATATGTATTTAATGTTTGTATGACAGTCTGGTATGTCTTATTTATGGTCGTATGCGTATAAAATATGTATGTATGCCTGTCTGTAGGTCTGTATATAGCGATAGAGTATAGTCTTTAATGTAAGTGTATGCTGTCTGTATGGGCTGTAATATATGTATATATGTATTTAATGTATGTATGCATGTCTGTATGTCTGTATATATGTATATATTATTGTACTGTAAGTATGTGATGTCGTTGTATGTCTGGTCGATAGGGGTTATGTATATAGTATTTAATGTATGTATCATGTCTGTATCTGTATATATGTATATATGTATTTAATGTATGTATGCCATTTCTGTATGTCTGTATATATGTATAAAATATGTATTTAATGTATGTATGCATGTCTGTATGTCTGTAATATTATATAATGTATTTAATGTATGTATGCATGTCTGTATTCTGTATATATGTATATATGTATTTAATGTATGTATGCATGTCTGTATGTCTGTATATATGTATATTAGTTTTAATGTATGTATGCATGTCTGTATTTCGTGTATTATTGTATATATGTATTAATGTTAGTATGCCTGTTCTGTATGTCTGTATATATGTCTAAATGTATTGTAATGTATGTAAATGCAGGGTCTGTAATGTCTTATATATGTAAATGCATGTATTTAATGTTATTATGCATGGCCGTTATGTCTGTATATCATGTATATATGGATTTAATGGTATGTAATGCATGTCTGTATGTTTTATATATGTAGTATAGTGTATTTAATTTTTAGTATGCATTTCCTTTATGTCTGTAAATATATGTATATATGTATTTAATTATTATGCATGTCTGTATGTCCTGGTATATATGTCATATATATTTAATGTCATGTATGCATCTGTATGTCGGTATATATGTATAAAATGATGGTATTTGTGATATGTATGTAAGGCCTTCGCTGTATTGATCTGTATATATGTATAAGTATGTATTTCAATGTAGGTATGCATGCTTATGTCTGTAATATGTGAAATATGTATTTAATGTAATGTATGCTGTCAACTTATGAACTGTTATATATGTGCATCACTAGTATTATTAATGTATGTATGCATTCCTGATGATATCTGTATATATGTATATATGTATTTACTCATGTAGGTATGGGCCTGTCTGTATGTCTGTATGATATGGTATAAGTTGTCTTTAATTTATGTAAGAACCTGTCTGTATGTCTGTATATTATGTATATATGTATTTAATGTATGTATGCATGTCGGTATGTCTGTATATATGTATATATGTATTTAATGTATGTATGCATGTCTGTATGTCTGTATTATATTGATAGTAATGTATTTACATAGTATGTCTGTATGTATATGTTTATTTATATAATCCCACATTGGTACACAGCGCTGTAACATTATACAATACAGATTTACAGTGTGGGGATGTTAAGGTTATTTTATATAGCGCCACTTGGGGGACAAGCGCTGTACTTATAACAATACATATTATACTAGTATGTTGTATATGTTTATTTTATAGAGAGAGAGCGCGCACTATGTCTGTACAGCGCTGGTAACAATAGATAACAATCAGATAGACAGTATTTATGTATATTTTTATTATATAGCGCCCCTTGGGAGAAGGGAGAAGGGACAAACAAGACGCTGTAACCATTTAACAATAGCAGATTATACAGTATGTGGTGTATATGTATTATTTATATTTATGCAAGCCACTTGGGGGACGCAGCACCTAGTACTTATAACAATACAGATTATACATATGGTATGTATAGTTTATTTTATATTGCATCCACTTGGGACCGCGCGCTGTACTAAGATATACAATACCGATTAGACTTAGTATTTAATATGGTTTATTTATCTACAGTCGCCCACTTAGTGGACACAGGGCCTGTACTTATAAGCAATACAAAGTATACAGTGATGTAGGTAATGGTGTTATATCTTATAATTTCAACCCCACGTTGGGGACATCACGCGGTCGCGCATTTATATACAACTAATCGAGGTATTATAGCATAGTATGGTATGATTAGATAGGCCTGGGTATTAAGATTTATATGGCCAGATATATGCAACGCAACTTGGTGTACCGCAGCTGCATGTTTACAGTTATACACATAGCGATAATTATACAGTATGTATGTATAATGTTTTATTTATTTAGCACCACTGGGGACACATAAGTGCAACGAGGGCTCTGATACATTATAACAAAATACAGATTTATCAGTATGTATGTACTATGTTTATTTTATAGCGCCACTTGGGTGTAACACAGCTCGTAACATGATAACCAATACAAGATTATACAGGTGTGTTTATATGTTTATTTATAAGCGCCACTCTGTGAAGTAGCAACCCGCTGTACATTAAAGCAATACCGCTTATACTTATTTCTGTATAAAGGGTGTTTATTATTACTATAGCGCCACTTGGTAACACAGGGGGAGGAAACATACTGTTCAGTAAGGACAAAAACATAGATAAGCGAGTATGTGTGATGGGGGGTATATTTTTTTTATATTATATCACCAGCTTGGGTACAACAAGGAGCTTGCTGTACATTAGATAACAGATACCATGTATACAGTAATGTATGTTAATATG
This sequence comes from Hymenochirus boettgeri, assembly GCA_019447015.1. NCBI lineage: Eukaryota > Metazoa > Chordata > Amphibia > Anura > Pipidae > Hymenochirus > Hymenochirus boettgeri. Next base: position 31,601 of record JAACNH010001326.1, read on the forward strand.
TTTATTTATATAAGCGCCACTTGGGGACACAGCGCTTGTAAATTATACAATACAGATTATACATATGTATGTATTGTTTATTTAGGATAGGCGCCACTTGGGGACACGAGTCGCTGTACATTATAGGGGACAATACGATTATACAGTAGTAATGAGTATATGTGTTGTAATGTTGATATCATTCGCCACTTGGGGACACAGCGCTGTACATTAAACAATACAGATATAACAGTAGGTACGTATATGTTTATTTATAGCGCCACTTGTACACAAGCGTGTAACGATTACTAACAATACAATTATACAGTCGGGTACGTATATTTTATTTATATATCGCCACTTGGGTACACACGATGTAGGCATTATAACAATACCAAAGATTATACAGTCATGTAGGTTTATTAGGCTGGGGATGTTTAATTATATAGCCCCATCACTGAGGTACAACGAGCGCTGTAAACAATTCTATACACAATCAGCATAGATTATAGCCTTAGTATTCTAGTTAATGGTGTTAAGCATTTATATAAACAAACCGACTATAAGTGTAGGGCTACACAAATGAAAAGAAAGGGGGGATTCAGCGCTGTACACTTATAAACAATACAGTGATTCTGCGTAGGTATGTATGGATGTTTTAATGTTGTCTTAGCGCCACCTTGGTGGTACTGTCAGCCCGCGCTGTCTATACCAATCGATTCTACATTCTGGATCTGGGCTTAATATGTTTTATTTATATAGTCGCCACTTGGGTGACACAAAGGAGAACAGCGTCTGTACATATAACAATACAGATTATACAGCTAATGCATGTAATATGTTTATTTAGGTTTAGCGTCAACTGGGTACACCGCGCTGTCCATTATAGACAAACAGTGGATTATACAGTAATGCCATGTATATGTTTATTTATAAAGATAGGAGCGTCAACTTGGGTACACAGCGCTGGACAGTATACAATACAGATTAACCAGTATGTATTTTATATGTTTTATTTTATAGTAGCGCCGACTTGGATGTACACAGGCGTCTATCCATTATAACAAATACGAGGATTATCCAGTATGTATGTAATATTTTTATTTCTATAAGCGCTCACAATGGAAAGGCAGTCAGAAAGCGCATCGACGATTATAACCATACAGATAATACAGGATGTATGTAATATGTTTATTTATATATCGCCACTAGGGGTGGGGGACAACAGCGCTGTACATTATTCAAACAATACAGATTTACATATGTATGGGTTATTGTTTTATTATATATAGCGCCACTTGGGGACGCAGCGCTTTACTTATACATACATATTATAACGTATGTATGTTATGTTATTTATATAGCGCCATTGAAAGATAAATTGACACAGGAGCGCTGTGGGACGATTATAACAATACAGATTATAAAACGCGTATGTATGTCTATGTTTATTTATAATAGCGCCATTGGGGACACAGCGCTGTAACGTTATAACAATACATGGGGTACAGTTGAGGGTGTCTGTATATGTTTATTTAGTGACTATCGCCGGGAACTTAGGTACAGGAAACGGGAGCGCATGTAAACATGTATAATCACTACCAGATTATACAGTATGATATGTATATGAATTTATTATATATAAGCGCCCTTGGATACACAAGCGCTGTACATTATAACAATCAAGATTAAATACAGAGTATGGTATGTATATGTTTATATATATGCGTGAGGTACCCACTTGTGACAACATGCGCTGTCACCAGTAGAAAATAAACAATCACAATATACAATATGTAATGTATAATGTTTATTGTATATAGCGTCCACTTTGGGTACAGGCACGCTGTACATATAAACAATACAGAATTATAACAGTATAGTATTTATATTTGATTATATAGCTCCCACTGGGTACACGCGCTGTACACTTAAAATAAGCGAAATACGATTATATCAGTATGTATGTTATAATGTTTATTTATATATCGCCACTGTGTGGGTACCATCGCTGGACCTTATACAATACCTAATATCAATTCAATAAAAATACTGTATATGTTTATTTTTATAAAAGCGCCCCTATGGGGAGTCCACATGTAGGTTGTGTAGTTATAATGGGACCGAGTCCACATGTAGATTGTGTAGTTATAATGGGACCAAGTCCACATGTAGATTGTGTAGTTATAATGGGACTGAGTCCACATGTAGGTTGTGTAGTTATAATGGGACCGAGTGCACATGTAGGTAGTCAATGCTGCAGGATTATTGACCGTGTAGAGACCCACGTTCTCTTTTATTGTCACTTTATTTAATAAGTTTAATGGCTGTTTTCTCTTCCTGTAGGAGACGCTGGTGGTTCTATTGAAGAGTTTACCGCTTGGCTGTTACTTCAATATCTATGGTTTTGGATCACGTTTCGAGTCCTTTTTCCCGTGAGTGTATTGACCAATATCGTTCCTTACTAAGAGATCCTTAACCAGAGATAAACATTTGGACCAAAGTTGTATTTTCATATAGACATATTGTTGGAGGCCCTGCTAGTCCTCCCTCGCCTTAGCACAGGGATATAGAAGTATCAAATTGGATAGCATCTCTCTTTCACTGTTTGAACACACTGAGCATGCCTGAACCATTAAAGGAGGAGAGGAGGAGGGGTTAGTACTGACTGGAGAACTTAACCACACACAATGTGTAGCCATTTTAACCAATGTAACTCCTTCCTTCTAGAGAGACTATAGAGTACACCCAGCAGACAATGGATGAAGCTGTAAAGAAGGTCACACAGATAGAAGCTGATATGGGTGGAACTGAAATTCTGCAGCCATTAAAGAAAATCTACAAAATGGCCGTGAGACCTGATCATCCTCGGCAAGTATGTGGCCATTGTCTGGAAAGTTCTGTTAGATTAAAACCCTGATACACTCAACCACACTAACAGCTTCAAAATAATTCTTTATATTCTTTATAAATAAAGACCTGGGATATTGTTTTCCCTGTCACCCCTGGGCAGTCATTCACCAGACTGGAAGGAGGGCCCCCTGGGTGTGAACAGGAAACACATCATCTAGAAATATCGGCCTTGCCCCTTTGGTCAGCCTCTTTTTGTGTTTCCTGTAGTGAGCAGGAGGTTTCCTGCAGTGTTGTCCAGGCAGAGTTCTCCTCTCTCTCTCTGGCCTGATGCTCCCCCAATTGTCGCAGAGTGCCAGAGGGAAGGAGCCTTCTGTGACCGGGGCTTTTACTTTCAGGTCCGTTTGGCAGTGTGTAAGTAGCGGGTAGCATGGGCACTGTCTCTGATGCGCGCCGCTGGTCTCTAAACCCGGACGTGACGCGCATAAGGCTCGACTTCCGGTTCTCGGCCTTATGGGAGTTGAAGTCCCACGTGCCGGCCATTTGTGCAGCAGGATTCTTTTTGGCACTGGCTTTGTTTTTCAAGGAATTCTTCTATGGGAGTATGCCTTTTGTTTTTAGTATGGATTCCGGGGGCGTGAGCAGAGGTCGCGGCCCTAAAGGTTCTAGGTATGCGTCAGGTAGGTATCTTTTATGATAAAAGAGATGAGTGGGAGTGTTAGCTTATGGTGGTTCCCTTGTATGTTTTTCAGTGTCTCAACCTCTGACAAACAGTCCAGGATGGAGGAAAAGGCGGTTGATGGAGCAACTTCAGGCCCTTCCACCTCTACCGTACAATGGGATTCCCTTATGGGCTATATAAAGACTGCTATTTCTAAGGGCGTTCAGGAAGCCTCTGCGGCTCAAAGAAGTCGTAACAAGTCTGCTGGAAGACGAGAAATCTCAGACTCTGACAGTCAGACTTAGATACTCTGTATTCGGAAACGTCTTCAGCTGTGCAGATCTAGAGGATGAAGATGACTCGGGGGAAAATACTTCTTTTGACATTAGCATTATCGAACCGTTAAATAAAGCGGTAAGATCTACATTATCTCTCAACTCAGAAGAACCGTCCACAGCTACGGCGGATAAAGTTTTTTCCGACCATTAAGAAGAAGATGATAACTTTTCCTATACATCCTTCTATGCAGGAAGTTATTTCTGGGGAGTGGGAAAAAAACAGAAAAGAAAGTAACAATAACAGGAAAATTCCAGAAGAAATACCCCTTTAAGGAAAGTGAAACTGCTGGCTGGGATTCCCCACCTAAGGTGGATTGGGCCATTGTCAGGCTGGCAAAAAAGACGGCCTTGCCGGTAGATGATGCCGCTGGATTTAGAGATCCTATGGACAGGCAAACAGATTTTAATTTAAAAAAGTCTTATATAGCTGCAGGGCAGCTTGTCGTCCAGATATCGCCCTTACCACAGTATCTCGGGCATTAAAAGAATGGCTGTCTGATATTCAAGACGCTGTTGAAAAGAATGTTAAAAGAGCGAAATCGTTAACCATTCTGGAAGATTGTAAATTGGCATCAGGCTTTGTTGCCGAGGCTTCTGTTGACCATGTCAGGTTAACAGCAAGGAGTATGTCTCTAGTGGCGGCTTCAAGGAGATCCCTTTGGCTTCGTTCCTGGGCAGCTGATGTTTCTTCAAAGAATAATCTCTGTCAACTTCCTTTTGATGGCAACATGCTTTTCGGAGAAAAGTTGAACACTTTGATTAAAAAGGATTCGGGTGGAAAGAGTGTTTTCTTACCCCAAGAAGAAGTTTGTAAAAGACCAAGATATGATTCCTCTTTTTTGAGAGATAAAGAAAGGCCTTTTCGTGCCTCTAGGCAATATCGTCCTGGAAGGAAAAGTCGAAGACAACAGGGCTGGAAAGCAGGCCGCCAAGCAAACTTTTTCGCTGGAAAAAGACCAGCCACTGGAGGACTCTAGTCAGCAATGAGATGAGTCTGTAAAAGTAGGAGGAAGATTAAGCGTATTTGCACAAGTTGGGGCCACTACCATTTCGAACAGCTTGATCAAGACCATAATAAGTCATGGATATCGGTTGGAGTTCAAAACATTCCCCCCGAAAGTGCACTTTGCACAATCGAGTTGTCCGAACTCCAAAGTAAAGGAACTTATAATACTAAAATATATTCATCAGAGAGGATTCCCTTGGAAGAAAGAAATTGGGGTTTTATTTGCGTCTATTTCTGGTCCAGAAAGCATAAGGAGACTGAGACCTGAACTAGATCTGAGAGACCTGAACTTGTTCATAAACATCAGAAAGTTCAAGATGGAATCCTTGGGGTCAATAATCCAAGCTGTGTACAAAGGGGCGTGGATGGTGAAGCTCGATTTAAAAGATGCCTCCATGTTCCAATTCATGTAAACGACAGAATGTGGCTGAGATTCACAGCACTAGGATTTCATCTACAATTCACAAGACGATATACTGATATTGGCAAAATCAAGAACAAGAGCTTCGGAAAGTCTAGACGAGTAATCCATATCCTTTCCTTACATGGATGGTTAATAAACAGACAAAAAAGCATATTCACCCCTTCTCAGGAAATGATGTTTCTGAGAGCACTTTTTGATACGGTGAGGAATCGAGTGCTGCTACCAGAGGAAAAAGCCATAAAATGAATGATGTTATGCACAGAAATTTTTTTCGGCAGTGAGACAGGACCTAAGAGTGTTAGGGTTGATGTCTTTGACAATTCCCACAGTGCCATGGGCCAGATGGCGGATGAGGCCTCTACAGGAATCCCTGCTGTCTCAAGTGAGAAAACCTCAAGGTTGGAAAAAAGAATACTAGTACCGAGTCATGTGAAAAAGACATTGACATGATGGACAGATCAGTGGAATCTTGTAGGGGGAAGACTTATGGAAGGACCAAAATGGGTTCTTCTAACGACAGATGCTTCATCAACAGGCTGGGGTGCACATTTAGGTCCTTTACCTGGTCAGCAATCAGCTTTCCTTCAAATATTATAGAGTTACGAGCAATCTTAAAAGCCTTAATAGCTCTGCAAGGAAGCGTACAAGGAAAGTCGTCTCAGACAATTCATCAGCGGTAGCCTATGTAAAAAATCAAGGCGGCACAAGAAGCAGAATGCGGAAGCAGACAAACTGTTTATGTGGGCAGTGAAAAATTTAAAAGGAATAACTGCCGTTCGTACTCCAGGAAGGGAAAATCTAAAAGCCGACTTTCTGAGCCGCAGTCAACTTTGCCTGGGAGAGTGGAGTCTACATCAAGACATCTTTCAAGATCTGTGTCTAAAATGGGGTCGACCAGATATAGATCTCATGGCGACAGAAAAGAACCGAATAGTCAAAAGATTTTTTTCGAGATTTCCTTGGCCGCAAGCTCTTGCAATAGATGCTCTGGCTCAGGACTGATCCAAGGGTCTCCTCTTCATTTTCCCTCCAATACCTGTAATATGGAGTTCTAAAGAGGAAAAGGAGAGAAGGTGCATCGGTAATAGCAATAATTCTGAATTGGCCTCACAGACCTTGGTTTCCACTGCTAAGACAATGGCAATAGAGTATCCGGTAAAGATATGGATGTTTCCGGGGTGGTTATCTCAGTGTCCAATTCAATTGGAGAAGGATCCTCAGCTTTCATTGATGGCTTTGCGATTGAAAGGCGACGTTTGAAAGCTAAAGGTTTTCAAGAAGAAGTGGTTGACTTTCTAATGGCCTCAAGAAAACCATCTACGTCAGATCAGTATAATAGAGTCTGGGAGCAGTTCGTCAAATTTGCCTATGAGAAAAAGGAAGATCCTTTAGACCCACATGCAACATTAGTAGTCAATTTTCTATTCTCTGGATTTAAGCTAAACCTTGCAATCCGTACTTTAAGGGGTCAAGTCTCCGCTTTATCAGCTATGACTGGAGTTTCGTTTTCAAAAGATCCTTTAGTAGCCAGATTCTTTAAAGCTACGATCAGGTTAGAACCACAAGTATCTTCTTCTGTACCTCCTTGGAATCTTCCGCTGGTTCTTCAAGCATTAATGGACTCATCATTTGAACCATTAAGACAAGCTTCAGATTGGATACTGACTCTTAAGGTGGTATTTCTAGTCGCTATCACCTCCGCTTGTAGGGTAGGAGAACTGACCGCCTTATCTGCTAAAGAACCAGATACTGTCATCTTTCACGATAGAGTGCTACTTAACCCTCTTTCAAGTTTCTTCCAAAGGTTCTATTGAAGTATCATATGTAGTTGGATGTGAATTTGCCCACTTTCTGTGAAATTCCAAAATCAAATATAGAGAAGTCTTGGCAGACTCTGGACATGGTCAGTCTTATAAAATATTATTTACAAAGAACATCCTCCTGGAGGAGATTAGACAGGCTGTTTGTGATTCTAAGGGGAAGAAGAAAGGGTTTGGCACCCTCTAAGAGGACTATAAGTTCTTGGATAGTGTCAGCTATAACAAAGGCTTATCAAGTCAGAGGTGAGGCCGTACCTAAAGTGCTAAAAGCTCACTCAACCAACTATGCAAGCCAAGACTACATTGAAGAATATTTGTGAAACGGCCAGGTGGTCCTCGGTAAAGACGTTCCTCAGACATTACCGTATTGATGTAGCCACTTCTCAAGAAGCAAAATTCGGAAGAAGAGTCAGTTGGAGGCAGTTGTGGATCTGTAGTTATGTTTTTGTTGTTATTAAAGTTATGTTTTCAAGCAGCAAATTCTGTCTCCCTCCCCTTTTCTTTCTAGCTTTGGTATGTCCCAGTCTGGTGAATGACTGGCCAGGGGTGACAGGACATTGATTAATACGTACCGTAATTTCTCTTTCCGGCCACCTTTCCTGGACAGCGTTCACCAGAGGATTTTTCCTCCCTCTCTTGGGTGGATGTGTATTGTGTTTTACAGGCTTTATAAAGAAGAGGCTGTCCAAAGAGAGAAGGCCGATATTTCTAGATGATGTGTTTCCTGTTCACACCCAGGGGACCCTCCTTCCAGTCAGGTGAATGCTGTCCAGGAAAGATGAACTAGAATTCATACAACTTTTAATTTTCCCAAAAAAGGAGAACTAGTGTGTATTTTTTTTTTTTTTTTAAAACAGTTAAAATGAAAAGTACTTGGGACAGGGAAATAGGTAATTCCTACCTTCAAATATTGTTTCTGTGAGAAGCAGCAGCCCAAAGAAAACTGATTCTGCCAGTCTCCCTCCTGGCTTCAGCACTATCTTTATTACAGGAATAGTCCAGGACTAACCTGGCGAATGAAAACTGAACATGCTGTAGCTCCTCAATGAAACAATATTGTAAGGTAGGAATAATCTATCCAACCTCCACGTCCCAGGTACTTTTCTGGTCGGATTATAGTTTTTTAATTGACATTATGGCCATAATTATGGGTCCGGTCAATGTATTCCCACAATAAGACTAAACCTTTCATAGATAAACCAAACAATGAGCAATCCCTAGAATCTGTCTGTACTTTATACCCCTCACATCCGGTCCATGTTCTTTTACAGCTTTTTATCTTCACTGATGGAGAGGTTGGGAACACAAAGCAAGTGATAGCAGAAGTTCAGAAGAATGCGAACAACCATCGGTAATTATTACCCAGGATCCTGTTCTTTCTTCTGTTTATACTACTTCCCACAATGCATCCCTTTCGTAGTACAAATAACCTGCCGATCCTCCCATAAACATTCATTCCCATTGTCCTCTTACTATACAGAAGAAAGCCTCCATCTGGAGATGTAAAAGAAACCCCTCTCATATAATGTGCAAATCAGCTCAATGGAGTTCATAATGCAACTAGAATGGAAAAATGTATCTGTGTATGTGTGTCTATCTGGGTTTGTTTGTATCTATGGCTCTGTGTGTGTGTGTGTGTGTGTTTGTACCTGTGTGTGTCTACCTGTGTTTGTTTGTATCTATGGCTCGGTGTGTGTGTTTGTATCTGTGTGTGTGTCTATCTGTCTACATTATGGGGTGATTGGTAGAGAGTGTTGACCCATGGGAAATAATACATTATGTGGTGATTGGTGGAGATTGATGACCAATGGAAAATAATACATTATGTGGTGATTGGTGGAGAGTGATGACCCATGGAAAATAATACATTATGGGGTGATTGGTGGAGAGTAATGACCCATGGAAAATGATACATTATGGGGTGATTGGTGGAGAGTAATGACCCATGGAAAATAATACATTATGTGGTGATTGGTGGAGAGTGATGACCCATGGAAAATAATACATTATGTGGTGATTGGTGGAGAGTGATGACCCATGGAAAATAATACATTATGTGGTGATTGGTAGAGAGTGATGACCCATGGAAAATAATACATTATGTTGAATAGTTGCTTTTCAGGAATCCTGGGGGTTGATTAATCAGTAATTAATAATGTATGACCTTGTTATAAATCAACAGGCAATCCTGCATGGAAAAAGTCATTTACAACTATGCTGGCATTTTATGAATGGGTCATGTTGATATACAGATACCACATTCTTAGTGATGCACATATTGTATTTCACTGTAAAATATACTGGTTGGTAATTTACATTGTAAAATGCAGACATAGTCAATAGGGACACATGGTATTGGCCTTTACCCATACTGCTATTAAATACGGCCCTCTGTGACCTATTTAACTAACTAGTAAGTCCCAATAAATATTTAGAACAATGTGAAAACACCATTACACCAGGATAAAGCAACACCGAGAGCCAAAGACCATTACAGTCTCTCTAACACCAGGATAAACCAACACTGAGAGCCAAAGACCATTACAGTCTCTCTAACACCAGTATAAACTAACACCGAGAGCCAAAGACCATTACAGTCTCTCTAACACCAGGATAAACTAACACCGAGAGCCAAAGAAACATTACAGTCTCTCTAACCCCAGTATAAACTAACACGAGACCAAAACCATTCACGTCTCTCTAACACCAGGATAAACAACACGAGCCAAGACCATTACAGTCTCTCTAACCACCAGGATAAACCCACACTGAGACCAAAGACCATTACAGTCTCTCTAACACCAGGATACCCACACTGCAGCCAAACCATACGTCTCTCTACCAGATACTTAACACCGAGAGCCAAAGACCATTACAGTCTCTCTAACACCAGGATAAACTAACACCGAGAGCCAAAGACCATTACAGTCTCTCTAACACCAGGATAAACCAACCTCCGACAAGGTATAAAATATATAGATAAAAAATAATAGCTCTTTCAAATGTTATGTAATAAATCTGATTGGTTGGGGGGCAAAATTTGTCACACCATTTTGGAACTGAACCAGGGGGATGCAGAACATGGTCTCTGATTGCTGAGAGATTAAAGCCACAAACAAATGATCATTGTTTATATTGATTGGTGAAGCATTGGACAGGAGTTGATAATCACGTCGCCATCGTTGGTCAGGGCTAATGAACCCAATAGATATATAGAAAATAGAATAGATTGTAAGCTCCTTGTGCAGGGTTAGTTTGTGGTAAACCATTTGGGAACAGTGTATACATTTAGCAGTATATAGGGAGATTACCACAATTTATAGCCTAAGAATTACTCTTATTTCTGGCCTAGGTTCCTGATGGAAGATCCTGCGTCATGGTAATTTCTACCCTGGTTTCCCTTGATGTGAAGAGCGTCCGTCTGTGGGGATTCATTTTTCCTAATGGACAGATCTGGAAGTATGGAGTGCGCCATGAATTCTGAACCAAATGCTCCACAGCGAATCGAAAGTCCAGGTTGGTTCGACCCTCCAATTAGATTGTGTAGTTATAATGGGAACAAGTCTACTGTAGATTGTTAGTTATAATGGGACCGGTCCACATGTTTGTTAGTATATGGACCGTTCCACATGAGATTGTTAGTTATAATTGGGACCGAGTCTCACATGTAGATTGGTTAGTTATATGTGGACCAGAGTCCACATGTAGATTGTGTATTATAAGGGACGAGTCCACACGTAGATTTGTGTAGTTTATAATGGACCGGTCTACATGTAGATTGTGGTAGTTATATATGGGACCGATTCCACATGTAATTGGTGTACTTATAATGCGGACCTAGTCTACATGTGATTGTGTAGTTATAATGGGACCGAGTCCACATGTAGATTGTGTAGTATTAATGGGACCAGTCCACATGGATGTGTACTTTATGGGACTAGTCATGTAGATTTTAGTTATATAGGACCGAGTCCACATGTAGATTGTTGTAGTTATAATGGGACAGTCCACATGTAGATGTGTAGTTATAAGGGACCGAGTCCACATGGTAATTGTTTAGTTATAATGGGACACGATCCACATGTAGATTGTAGTTTATAATGGGACCAGTCACATGTAGATTGTGTAGTTATAATGGGTGACCAGAGTCCACATGTATAAGTTGTGAGTTATAATGGACGCAAGTCACATGTAGATTGTGTAGTTAACTGGGGACCGAGTCCTACATGTAGATTGTTTAGTTATAATGGGACCGAGTCCACATGTAGATTGTGTAGTTATATGGGACCGAGTTCCACATTAGATTGTGTAGTTATAATGGACCAAGTCCACATGTAGAGAGTGTTAGTTATAATCTGGACCAAGTCCCACTGTAAATTGGTAGTTATAATGGGACCAATCCACATGTAGATTGTTAGTTATAATGGGACCAAGTCCACATGTAGATTGTGTGTTATAATGGGACAGTCCACATGTAGATTGTGTAGTTATAATGGGACCAAAGTCCACATGTGATTGTGTAGTTATAATGGGACCGGTCCACATGTAGATTGTGTAGTTATATGATCCAAGTCACATGTAAGATTGTGTAGTTATAATGGGACCAAGTCCACATGTAGATTGTGTATGTTATAATGGGACCAAGTCCACATGTAGATGTGTAGTTATAAATGGGACCAAGTCCACATGTAGATTGTGTAGTTATAATGGGACCCAGTCCACATGTAAGTGTGTAGTTATAATGGGCCAGTGTCCACTGTAGATTGTGTAGTTATAATGGGACCTAGTCCACATGTAGATTGTGTAGTTAAATGGACCAGTCACATGGATTGTAGTTATAATGGGACCAAGTCCTGTAAGTGTGTAGTTATAATGGGACCGTCCACATGTAGATTTTGTAGTTATAATGGGACCAAGTCCACATGTATAATGTGTAGTTTAATGGGACAGTTCACATGTAGATTGTGTAGTTATAATGGGACCGTCACATGTAGATTGTGTAGTTATAATGGGACCAAGTCCACATGTAGATTGTGTAGTTATAATGGGACCGAGTCCACATGTAGATTGTGTAGTTATAATGGGAGCCGAGTCCACATGTAGATTGTGTAGTTATAATGGGACCTAGTCTACATGTAGATTGTGTAGTTATAATGGGACCGAGTCCACATGTAATGTGTATTTATAATGGGACTCAAGTCACAGTAGATTTGTATGTTATAATGGGACCGAGTCACATGTAGATTGTGTAGTTATAATGGGACCAGTCCACATGGTAATGTGTATTATAATGGACCGAGTCCACCATGTAGATTGTGTAGTTATAATGGGACCAAGTCACATGTAGATTGTGTATTATAATGGACAACCGTCCAATGTAGATTGTGTAGTTATAATGGGACCAAGTCTACATTTAGATTGTGTAGTTATAATGGGACCAGTCCACATGTAGATTGGTGTATTATAATGGGACCCGGTCCACATGTAGATTGTGTAGTTATAATGGGACCGAATCTAAAATGTAGATTGTGTAGTTATAATGGGACCAGTCACATGTAGATTGTGTAGTTATAATGACCAGTCCACATGTAGATGTGTAGTTATAATGGGACCAAGTCCACATGTAGATTTTGGTAGTTATAATGGACCAAGTCTAACATGTAGATTGTGTAGTTATAATGGGACGCAAGTCCACATGTAGATTGTGTAGTTATAATGGGACCGATTCTCCATGTAGATTTGTAGTTATAATGGGACCAGTCCACATGTAGATTGTGTTTTATAATGGGACCAAGTCTACGGTAGATTGTGTAGTTATATGGACCAGGTCCATGTAATTGTGTAGTTATAATGGGACCGTTCACATGTAGATTGTGTAGTTTAATGGACCAATTCACATGTAGTTGTGTGTTATAATGGGACCGAGTCACAATTGTAGATGGTGTAGTTAATGGGACCAAGTCTCACATGTAGATTGTGTATTTATAATGGGGACCAAGTCCACATGTAGATTGTGTAGTTTATAATGGGACCGAGTCCATGTTATATATGTTGATAGTTATAATGGGACCGAGTCCCACATGTAGATTGTGTAGTTATAATGACCGAGTCCCACATGTAGATTGTGTAGTTATAATGGGACCAAGTCCACATTGTAGATTGTGTAGTTATAATGGGACCGAGTCCACTGTATTGTGAGTTATAATGGGACCGAGTCCACATGTAGATTGTGTAGTTATAATGGGACACGATCCACATGTAGATTGTGTAGTTATATGGGACCAAGTCCACATGTAGATTGTGTAGTTATAATGGGACCGAGTCCACATGTATATGGGTAGTTATAATGGGCCAGTCCACAATGTAGATTGTGTAGTTATAATGGGACCACGAGTCCACTGTAGATTGTGTAGTTATGGGACCGAGTCCACTGTAGATTGTAGTATAATGGGGGACGAGTCCACATGTAGATTGTGTAGTTTATAATTGGACCGAGTCCACATGTAGATTGTGTAGTTATAATGGGACCAAGTCCACATGTAGATTGTGTAGTTAATATGGGGCCGTAGTCACATGTAGATTGTGTAGTTATATGGACGAGTCCACATGTAGATTGTAAGTTATAGATGGGACCGAGTCCACATGAGATTGTGTATTAATGGGACCAAGTCCACATTAGCTTAAGGAAAGGTATGATGTAATTGGTATAGCAGAATCATGGCTTAATGATTCACCGACTGGACAGTAAATATTGAAGGGTACTCCTATTAGACATGACGAGTTATAAGAAAGGAGGAGGAGTATTATGTATGTTAAACAGGAATTGAAGCCAAATTTAAAAGATGGAATAGTGGGGGAGCAACGATGCGGCAGCAACATTATGGGTGGAACTGTGTACAGGAAGCAAAGAAGGTAGGTAAATTAATTGTTGGAGTGTGTTATAAGCCACCAATGCCGGGGAAGGTGGAAATGAATCTCCATATGCAGTTGGCGAAGGCTGCGGTATGGGGCATGTTCTGGTTATGGGGGTTTAATACTTAACACTACCCTGAATAGATTGGAGTAATGGAACTGCCAGCACCTCAAAAGGAAAAGTTCTTAAATTTCCTATTGAGCATTTTCTTTCACAGATGGTAGAAGTTCCTACTAGAAAGAATGCGTTGTTGGATCTGGTGATATCTAATACCCAGAGCTCATTTGGAGATGAAGGTAATGGGAAGCTAGGGAATAGTGACCATGATTATGTCATTTAATATAGGTTGCAGAAAAACTAAAGTGCACTGGCTTAAACAAAAACTTTTAACTTTAGGAAAGCTGAATTTTATGCTTTTAAAGGAATCGCTCCTGCTCATAGACTGGGGGGACTTTTCTAGGTAAGATACTGAGCAGATGTGGACCACTTTTAAAGGGATATTAAACATAACAGTTCCAAATCGGTACCTTTAGGAAACAGTGTAAAAAAATTAGTCCACTCCTGCATGGCTTAATGCTCAGGTAAAAGGGAAATGGAAAAAAAGAAAGGGCTTTTAAAATTTTGAAGCAGAAGGCACAGAACAGGCTTACAGGGACTTCAAAATTTTGTAATAAAGAGTGCAAGAAAGCATTAAACTAGCTAAAATAGAAAATGAAACACGGATTGCCGAACAAAGCAAGTCCAACCCCAAGATGTTTTTTTAAGTATATAAATGGTAAAAAAATGGGACTGAGAATGTGGACCATTAATATGGAGCGTATGGTGTTGTAGAGGATGCCGAAAAGCTAATCTCCTAAACCGTTTTTTTTACATCGGTTTTTACTGTTGAGAATCCTTACAGTAGGGATTGTAACATGTGCAGAGGATGAAGAGTTTTCACATTGGATAACAGAGGATATGTACGGTATCATTGACAAAGTTAATATCAATAAAGCGCCAGGACCAGATGGATTCATCCTAGGATTTTAAAAGGCTTAGTTCAGTTCTAGCAAGACCACTGTGTCTCATCTTTTCAGATCGCTTTTGTCTGGGGATGTGCCACTGGATTGGAAAAAGCCAATGTAATACCATATTCAAAAAAGGTAGTCGTTCACACCTGGTAACTATAGACCTGTAAGCCTAACATCAGTGGTAGGGAAGGTGATGGAAACTTTGTTAAGGGATCATATCCTTGACTTTGTCTCCAGAGATTATCTTATTAGTAGTAGTCAGCATGGATTTATGAGAAAAGATCATGCCAGACAAAATAATTGGTTTTTATGAAGAAGTGAGTAAGAAGTTAGATTTAGGCACGCTGTGGATGTGGTATATTTGGATTTTGCAAAAGCCTTGATACTGTGCCACATAGGCGACTAATGTATAAACGTGAGGACTGTTGGCCTTGAAAAAACATTTGTTCATGGATAGAGAACTGGTTATTGACCGCAAACAAGAGTGGGGGTTAATGGAGACATCTATGTGGGCTAAAGTTCTAAGCGGGGTTCCTCAGGGTTCTGTACTGGGGCCCGCTTCTGTTTAATATCTGTTTTAAAAATGACTTAGAAGGGGGCATTGGAGCAAGGTCTCTGTGTTTGCTGATGACACTAAATTATGCAGAGCTTTGGAAACTCCAATGATGTGCAAGTGCTGCAAGCAGACCTAGATGATTATCAAAATGGGCACAGATTGGCAGATGAGATTCAATGTTGATAATGTAAGTGATGCATTGGGATTTAATAATCCCTGTGCCACTACACCATAAATAACTCTGTGTTAAGTGCATCTGAAATGGAAAAAGATTTGGGGTTCTGTAGATAACAGACTTAGCTGTAGCAAACAATGCCGTAGCAAGCAACAGCTAGAGCTAGCAGATCTTGTCTTGTATAAAAGGGGGAATGGATCAAGAAGAAAAATATTATTCTCCCTCTTTACAAGGCACTGGTAAGGCCACATTTGGAATATGCGGTGCAGTTTTGGAATCCCATATACAAAAGGGACATCTTGGAAATGAGGCAGTTCAAGAGAGGGCAACTAAATTAATAAGGGAAGGATGGAGTGAAGGCTTGGCAAGTGAGTTTGGCAGCCAATAGACAGTTAGGGCTGTTTACATTGGAGAGCGGCGTTGCGTGGGGACTGATAACCTTATACAAATAATTAATGGCCCATACAGTGAACTCTCTGGTGCATTGTTCACTAATAGGTCATATCAGAGGACTCGTGGACATCCTTAAGGTTGGAAGAAAAGAAGTTTCATCATCTTCAAGTTAGGAGAGGTTCTTTACAGTGAGAACGGTGAAACTGTGGAACTGTCTTCCAGCAGAGGTGGTAATGGCAAGTTCATTGAATAACTTTAAAAAAGGCCTGGATAAGTTTCTAAAACTAAAAAATTGAGAATTACTGGTATTAATGCATATAGATCTGGTTGATCCAGGGATACTTTCCTTCCGTGTGTTGGAGTCAGGAAGAATTTTTTCCCCCCTTTTTTAGCTGGGGGTTTTTGCCTTCCTCTGATCAACTGTTAGTAGGGTTAAAAAAAATAAATAAAAAAAAAAAAAAAAAAGTGAATAGGTTGGACTTGATGGACGAATGTCTTTATTCAACCTTAATTACTATGTTACTATGTTACTATTGTGTAGTTATAATGGGACCAAGTCCACATGTAGATTGTGTAGTTATATGGACCTAGTCCACATTAGATTGAGTAGTTTATGGGACCAAGTCCACATGTAGATGTGTAGTTATAATGGACCTAGTCTACGTGATTGTGTATTTTAATGGACCGAGTCACAGATTTGTGTTTATATGGGCCAGTCCACATGTAGGTTGTGTAGTTATAATGGGACCGAGTCCACATGTGGTTGTGTAGTTATAATGGGACCGAGTCCACATTTAGATTGTGTAGTTAAATGGGACCGAGTCCACATGTAGATTGTGTAGTTATATGGGACCGGTCCACATGTAGATTGGTAGTTATAATGGGACCAGTCCACATGTAGATTGTGTAGTTATAATGGGACCGAGTCCACATGTAGATGTGTAGTTATATTGGGACCGATTCACATGTAATTGTGTAGTTATAATGGGACCAAGTCCAATGTAAGATTGTGTAGTTATAATGGACCAAGTCCACATGTAGAGTTTGTGTAGTTATAATGGGACCGAGTCCACATGTAGATTGTGTGTTATAATGGGACCAGTCCACATGTAGATTGTGTAGTTATAATGGGACCGAGTCCACATGTGATTGTGTAGTTATATGGGACCAAGTCCACATGTAGATTGTGTAGTTATAATAGGGACCAGTCCACATGTGAGTGTGTAGTTATAATGGACCAATCCACATTAGATTGTGTAGTTATAATGGACCAGAGTCCACCTGTAGATTGTGTAGTTATAATGGAACCGATCCACATGTAGATTGTGTAGTTATAATGGGACCGAGTCCACATGTAGATTGTGTAGTTTAATGGGACCAAGTCCACATGTAGATTGTGTATTAATGGGACCAGTCCACATGTAATTGTGTATTTATAATGGGACCAGTCCCATGTAGATGTGTAGTTATAATGGACAAGTCCACATGTAGATTGTGTAGTTATAATGGGACCAAGTCCACATTAGATTGTGTAGTTATAATGGACCGAGTCCACATGTAATTGTGTTATTTATAGGGACCAAGTCCACATGTAGATTGTGTAGTTATAATAGGACCAAGTCCACATGTAGAGTTTGTATTATAATGGGACCGTCCACATGTAGTATGTGTAGTTATAATGGGACCAAGTCCACTGTAGATTGTGTAGTTATAATGGGACCAAGTCCACATGTAGATTGTTGTAGTATAATGGGCGAGTCCACATGTAGATGTGTAGTTATAATGGACCAGTCCACATGTAGTTGGGTATTAATAATGACCAGTCCACATGTAGATTGTGTAGTTATAATGGGGACCAAGTCCACATGTAGATTGTGTGTTATAATGGGACCGAGTCCCCATGTAGATTGTGTAGTTATAATGGGGACCAGTCCACATGTAGATTGTGTAGTTATAATGACCGTCCACATGTAGATTGTGTAGTTATAATGGGACCAAGTCCACATGTAGATTGTTAGTTATAAGGGACCGAGTCCACATGTAGATTGTGTAGTTATAATGGGACCAGTCCACATGTAGATTGTGTAGTTATAATGGGACCAGTCCACATGTGATTGTGTAGTTATAATGGGACCAGTCCACATGTAGATTGTGTAGTTTATAGACCAAGTCCACATGTAGATTGTGTAGTTATAATGGGACCAAGTCCACATGTAGAGTTGTGTAGTTATAATGGACCGAGTCCACATGTAGATTGTGTAGTTATATGGGACCAAGTCCACATGTAGATTGTGTAGTTATAATGGGACCGAGTCCACATGTAGATTGTGTAGTTATAATGGGACCAGTCCACATGTAGATTGTGTAGTTATAATGGGACGAGTCCACATGTATTGTGTAGTTATATGGACCAAGTCCACATGTAGATTGTGTAGTTATAATGGGACCAAGTCCACATGTAGATGTGTAGTTATAATGGGACCGAGTCCACATGTAGATTGTGTAGTTATAATGGGACGCAAGTCCACATGTGAGTTGTAGTTATAATGGGACCGAGTCCACATGTAATTGTGTAGTTATAATGGGACCGAGTCCACATGTAGATTGGTGTAGTTAAATGGGACCAAGTCCACATGTAGATTGTGTAGTTATAATGGGACCAAGTCCACATGTAGATTGTGTAGTTATATGGGACCGAGTCCACATGTAGATTGTGTAGTTTATAATGGGACAAGTCCACATGTAGATTGTGTAGTTATAATGGGACCAAGTCCCACATGTAGATTGTGTAGTTATAATGGGACCAAGTCCTACATGTAGATTGTGTAGTTATAATGGGACCAATCCACATGTAGATTGGTAGTTATAATGGACCGGTCCACATGTAGATTGTGTAGTTATAATGGGACCGAGTCCACATGAGATTGTGTAGTTATAATGGGACCAGTCCACTGTAGATTGTGTAGTTATAATGGCCCCAGGAGTCCACCTTTAGATTGTGTAGTTATAATGGGACCAATCCACATGTAGATTGTGTAGTTATATGGGACCGAGTCCACCATGTAGATTGTGTAGTTATAATGGACCAAGTCCCCACATGTAGATTGTGTAGTTATAATGGGACCAAGTCCACATGTAGATTGTGTAGTTTATAATGGGACTGAGTCCACATGTAGGTTGTGTAGTTATAATGGACCGAGTCCACATGTAGATGGTGTATTATAATGGCCAAGTCCATGTAGATGTGTAGTTATAATGGGACTAGAGTCCCATGTAGGTTGTGTAGTTATAATGGGACCGAGTGCAATGTAGGTAGTCAATGCTGCAGGATTATTGACCTGTAGAGACCCACGTTCTCTTTTATTGTCACTTTATTAATAAGTTTATGGCTGTTTTCTCTTCCTGTAGGAGACGCTGGTGGTTCTATTGAAGAGTTCCGCTTGGCTGTTACTTACAATATCTATGGTTTTGGATCACGTTTCGAGTCCTTTTCCCGTGAGTGTATTGACCAATATCGTTCCTTACTAAGAGATCCTTAACCAGAGATAAACATTTGGACAAAGTTATTTTCATATAGACATATTGTTGGAGGCCTGCTAGTCCTCCCTCGCCTTAGCACAGGGATATAGAAGTATCAAATTGGATAGCATCTCTCTTTCACTGTTTGAACACACTGAGCATGCCTGAACCATTAAAGGAGGAGAGGAGGAGGGTTAGTACTGACTGGAGAACTTAACCACACACAATGTGTAGCCTTTTAAACAATGTAACTCCTTCCTTCTAGAGAGACTATGAGTACACCCAGCAGACAATGGATGAAGCTGTAAAGAAGGTCACAAGATAGAAGCTGATATGGGTGGAACTGAAATTCTGCAGCCATTAAAGAAAATCTACAAAATGGCCGTGAGACTGATCATCCTCGGCAGTATGTGGCCATTGTCTGGAAAGTTCTGTTAGATTAAAACCCTGATACACTCAACCACACTAACAGCTTCAAAATAATTCTTTATATTCTTATAAATAAGACCTGGGATATGGTTTTCCCTGTCACCCCTGGGCAGTCATTCACCAGACTGGAAGGAGGGCCCCCTGGGTGTGAACAGGAAACACATCATCTAGAAATATCGGCCTTGCCCCTTTGGTCAGCCTCTTTTTGTGTTTCCTGTAGTGAGCAGAGGTTTCCTGCAGTGTTGTCCAGGCAGAGTTCTCCTCTCTCTCTCTGGCCTGATGCTCCCCCAATTGTCGCAAGTGCCAGAGGGAAGGAGCCTTCTGTGACCGGGGCTTTTACTTTCAGGTCCGTTTGGCAGTGTGTAGTAGCGGGTAGCATGGGCACTGTCTCTGATCGCGCCGCTGGTCTCTAAACCCGGACGTGACGCCATAAGGCTCGACTTCCGGTTCTCGGCCTTATGGGAGTTGAAGTCCCACGTGCCGGCCATTTGTGCAGCAGCAGATTCTTTTTGCACTGGCTTTGTTTTCAAGGAATTCTTCTATGGGAGTATGCCTTTTGTTTTTAGTATGGATTCCGGGGCGTGAGCAGAGGTCGCGGCCCTAAAGGTTCTAGGTATGCGTCAGGTAGGTATCTTTTATGATAAAAGAGATGAGTGGGAGTGTTAGCTTATGGTGGTTCCCTTGTATGTTTTTCAGTGTCTCAACCTCTGACAAACAGTCCAGGATGGAGGAAAAGGCGGTTGATGGAGCAACTTCAGGCCCCTTCCACCTCTACCGTACAATGGGATTCCCTTATGGGCTATATAAGACTGCTATTTCTAAGGGCGTTCAGAAGCCTCTGCGGCTCAAAGAAGTCGTAACAAGTCTGCTGGAAGACGAGAAATCTCAGACTCTGACAGTCAGACTTAGATACTCTGTATTCGGAAACGTCTTCAGCTGTGCAGATCTAGAGGATGAAGATGACTCGGGATAATACTTCTTTTGACATTAGCATTATCGAACCGTTAAATAAAGCGGTAAGATCTACATTATCTCTCAACTCAGAAGAACCGTCCACAGCTACGGCGGATAAAGTTTTTTCCGACCATTAAGAAGAAGATGATAACTTTTCCTATACATCCTTCTATGCAGGAAGTTATTTCTGGGAGTGGGAAAAAAACAGAAAAGAAAGTAACAATAACAGGAAAATTCCAGAAGAAATACCCCTTAAGGAAAGTGAAACTGCGGCTGGGATTCCCCACCTAAGGTGGATTGGGCCATTGTCAGGCTGGCAAAAAAGATGGCCTTGCCGGTAGATGATGCCGCTGGATTTAGAGATCCTATGGCAGCAAAAGATTTTAATTTAAAAAATCTTATATAGCTACAGGGGCAGCTTGTCGTCCAGAAATCGCCCTTACCACAGTATCTCGGGCATTAAAAGAATGGCTGTCTGATATTCAAGACGCTGTTGAAAAGAATGTTAAAAGAGCGAAATCGTTAACCATTCTGGAAGATTGTAATTGGCATCAGGCTTTGTTGCCGAGGCTTCTGTTGACCATGTCAGGTTAACAGCGAGTATGTCTCTATGCGGCTTCAAGGAGATCCCTTTGGCTTCGTTCCTGGGCAGCTGATGTTTCTTCAAAGAATAATCTCTGTCAACTTCCTTTTGATGGCAACATGCTTTCGGAGAAAAGTTGAACACTTTGATTAAAAAGGATTCGGGTGGAAAGAGTGTTTTCTTACCCCAAAAGAAGTTTGTAAAAACCAAGATATGATTCCTCTTTTTTGAGAGATAAAGAAAGGCCTTTTCGTGCCTCTAGGCAATATCGTCCTGGAAGGAAAGTCAAAGACAACAAGGGCTGGAAAGCAGGCCGCCAAGCAAACTTTTTCGCTTGAAAAAGACCAGCCACTGGAGGACAATCTTCTAGTCAGCAATGAGATGAGTCTGTGAAAGTAGGAGGAAGATTAAGCGTATTTGCACAAGTTGGGGCCACTACCATTTCGAACAGCTTGATCAAGACCATAATAAGTCATGGATATCGGTTGGAGTCAAAACATTCCCCCCGAAAGTGCACTTTGCACAATCGAGTTGTCCGAACTCCAAAGTAAAGGAACTTATAATACTAAAATATATTCATCAGAGAGGATTCCCTTGGAAGAAAGAAATTGGGGTTTTATTTGCGTCTATTTCTGGTCCAGAAAGCATAAGGAGACTGAGACCTGTACTAGAGCTGAGAGACCTGAACGTTTCATAAACATCAGAAAGTTCAAGATGGAATCCTTGGGGTCAATAATCCAAGCTGTGTACAAAGGGGCGTGGATGGTGAAGCTCGATTTAAAAGGTGCCTACCTCCATGTTCCAATTCATGTAAACGACAGAAAGTGGCTGAGATTCACAGCACTAGGATTTCATCTACAATTCACAAGACGATATACTGATATTGGCAAAATCAAGAACAAAGAGCTTCGGAAAGTCTAGACGAGTAATCCATATCCTTTCCTTACATGGATGGTTAATAAACGACAAAAAAGCATATTCACCCCTTCTCAGGAAATGATGTTTCTGAGAGCACTTTTCGATACGGTGAGGAATCGAGTGCTGCTACCAGAGGAAAAAGCCATAAAATGAATGATGTTATGCACAGAAATTTTTTTCGGCAGTGAGACAGGACCTAAGAGTGTTAGGGTTGATGTCTTTGACAATTCCCACAGTGCCATGGCCAGATGGCGGATGAGGCCTCTACAGGAATCCCTGCTGTCTCAAGTGAGAAAACCTCAAGGTTGGAAAAAAAATACTAGTACCGAGTCATGTGAAAAAGACATTGACATGATGGACAGATCAGTGGAATCTTGTAGGGGGAAGACTTATGGAAGGACCAAAATGGGTTCTTCTAACACGAGATGCTTCATCAACAGGCTGGGGTGCACATTTAGGTCCTTTACCTGGTCAGCAATCAGCTTTCCTTCAAATATTTAGAGTTACGAGCAATCTTAAAAGCCTTAATAGCTCTGCAAGGAAGCGTACAAGGAAAGTCGTCTCAGACAATTCATCGCGGTAGCCTATGTAAAAATCAAGGCGGCACAAGAAGCAGAAGGCGGAAGCAGACAAACTGTTTATGTGGGCAGTGAAAAATTTAAAAGGAATAACTGCCGTTCGTACTCCAGGAAGGGAAAATCTAAAAGCCGACTTTCTGAGCCGCAGTCAACTTTGCCTGGGAGAGTGGAGTCTACATCAAACATCTTTCAAGATCTGTGTCTAAATGGGGTCGACCAGATATAGATCTCATGGCGACAGAAAAGAACCGAATAGTCAAAAGATTTTTTTCGAGATTTCCTTGGCCGCAAGCTCTTGCAATAGATGCTCTGGCTCAGACTGATCCAAGGGTCTCCTCTTCATTTTCCCTCCAATACCTGTAATATGGAGTTCTAAAGAGGAAAGGAGAGAAGGTGCATCGGTAATAGCAAAATTCTGAATTGGCCTCACAGACCTTGGTTTCCACTGCTAAGACAATGGCAATAGATATCCGTAAAGTATGGTGTTTCCGGGGTGGTTATCTCAGTGTCCAATTCAATTGGAGAAGGATCCTCAGCTTTCATTGATGGCTTTGCGATTGAAGGCGACGTTTGAAAGCTAAAGGTTTTCAAGAAGAAGGTTGACTTTCTAATGGCCTCAAGAAAACCATCTACGTCAGATCAGTATAATAGAGTCTGGGAGCAGTTTCGTCAAATTTGCCTATGAGAAAAAGGAAGATCCTTTAGACCCACATGCAACATTAGTAGTCAATTTTCTATCTCTGGATTTAAGCTAAACCTTGCAATTAGTACTTTAAGGGGTCAAGTCTCCCTTTATCAGCTATGACTGGAGTTTCGTTTTCAAAAGATCCTTTGTAGCCAGATTCTTAAAGCTATGATCAGGTTTGAACCACAAGTATCTTCTTCTGTACCTCCTTGGAATCTTCCGCTGGTTCTTCAAGCATTATGGACTCACTATTTGAACCTTTAAGACAAGCTTAGATTGGATACTGACTCTTAAGGTGGTATTTCTAGTCGCTATCACCTCCCCTTGCAGGGTAGGAGAACTGACCGCCTATCTGCTAAAGAACCAGATACTGTCATCTTTCACGATAGAGTGCTACTTAACCCTCTTTCAAGTTTCTTCCAAAGGTTCTATTGAAGTATCATATGTAGTTGGATGTGAATTTGCCCACTTTCTGTGAAATCCAAAATCAAATATAGAGAAGTCTTGGCAGACTCTGGACATGGTCAGTCTTATAAAATATTATTTACAAAGAACATCCTCCTGGAGGAGATTAGACAGGCTGTTTGTGATTCTAAGGGGAAGAAGAAAGGGTTTGGCACCCTCTAAGAGGACTATAAGTTCTTGGATAGTGTCAGCTATAACAAAGGCTTATCAAGTCAGAGGTGAGGCCGTACCTAAAGTGCTAAAAGCTCACTCAACCACTATGCAAGCCAAGACTACTTGAAGAATATTTGTTGAAACGGCCAGGTGGTCCTCGGTAAAGACGTTTCCTCAGACATTACCGTATTGATGTAGCCACTTCTCAAGAGCAAATTCGGAAAGAAGAGTCAGTTGGAGGCAGTTTTGTGGATCTGTAGTTATGTTTTGTTGTTATTAAAGTTATTTTCAAGCAGCAAATTCTGTCTCCCTCCCCTTTTCTTCTAGCTTTGGTATGTCCCAGTCTGGTGAATGACGGCCAGGGGTGACAGGACATTGATTAATACGTACCGTAATTTCTCTTTCCGGCCACCTTTCCTGGACAGCGTTCACCAGAGGATTTTTCCTCCCTCTCTTGGGTGGATGTGTATTGTGTTTTACAGCTTTATAAAGAAGAGGCTGTCCAAGAGAGAAGGCCGATATTTCTAGATGATGTGTTTCCTGTTCACACCCAGGGACCCTCCTTCCAGTCAGGTGAATGTGTCCAGGAAAGATGAACTAGAATTCATACAACTTTAATTTTCCCAAAAAAGGAGAACTAGTGTGTATTTTTTTTTTTTTTTAAAACAGTTAAAATGAAAAGTACTTGGGACAGGGAAATAGGTAATTCCTACCTTCAAATATTGTTTCTGTGAGAAGCAGCAGCCCAAAGAAAACTGATTCTGCCAGTCTCCCTCCTGGCTTCAGCACTATCTTTATTACAGGAATAGTCCAGGACTAACCTGGCGAATGAAAACTGAACATGCTGTAGCTCCTCAATGAAACAATATGTAGGTAGGAATAATCTATCCAACCTCCACGTCCCAGGTACTTTTCTGGCGTATATAGTTTTTTAATGACATTATGGCCATAATTATGGGTCCGGTCAATTATTCCCACAATAAGACTAAACCTTTCATAGATAAACCAAACAATGAGCAATCCCTAGAATCTGTCTGTACTTTATACCCCTCACATCCGGTCCATGTTCTTTTACAGCTTTTTATCTTCACTGATGGAGAGGTTGGGAACACAAAGCAAGTGATAGCAGAAGTTCAGAAGAATGCGAACAACCATCGGTAATTATTACCCAGATCCTGTTCTTTCTTCTGTTTATACTACTTCCCACAATGCATCCCTTCGTAGTACAAATAACCTGCCGATCCTCCCATAAACATTCATTCCATTGTCCTCTTACTATACAGAAGAAAGCCTCCATCTGGAGATGTAAAAGAAACCCCTCTCATATAATGGCAAATCAGCTCAATGGAGTTCATAATGCAACTAGAATGGAAAAATGTATCTGTGTTGTGTGTCTATCTGGGTTTGTTTGTATCTATGGCTCTGTGTGTGTGTGTGTGTGTGTGTTGTACCTGTGTGTGTCTACCTGTGTTGTTGTATCTATGGCTCGGTGTGTGTGTTTGTATCTGTGTGTGTTGTCTACTGTCTACATTATGGGGTGATTGGTAGAGAGTGTTGACCCATGGAAATAATACATTATGTGGTGATTGTGGAGATTGATGACCATGGAAAATTACATTATGTGGTGATGGGTGGAGATGTGACCCATGGAAAATATACATTATGGGTGATTGGTGGAGAGTATGACCCTGGAAATATACATTATGGGGTATTGGTGGAGAGTAATGACCCATGGAAATAATACATTATGTGGTGATTGGTGGAGAGTGATGACCCATGGAAAATAATACTTATGTGTGATTGGTGGAGAGTGATGACCAATGGAAAATAATACATTATGGTGATTGGTGGAGAGTATGCCCCATGGAAAATAATACATTATGTGGTGATTGTTGTAGAGTAATGACCCATGGAAAATAATACATTATGTGGTGATTGGTGGAGAGTGATGACCAATGAAAATAATACATATTGGTGATTGGTGAGAGTAATGACCCATGGAAAATAATACATTATGTGTGATTGGTGGAGAGTGAGACCCATGGAAAATAATACATTATGTGGTGATTGTGTGAGTAATGACCAATGGAAAATAATACATTATGTGGTGATTGGTGTAGAGTAATGACCCATGGAAAATAATACATTATGTGGTGATTGGTGGAGAGTATGACCCATGGAAAATAATACATTATGTGGTGATTGGTGGAGAGTAATGACCAATGGAAAATAATACATTATGTGGTGATTGGTGTAGAGTAATGACCCATGGAAAATAATACATTATGTGGTGATTGGTGGAGAGTGATGACCCATGGAAAATAATACATTATGTGGTGATTGGTGGAGAGTAATGACCCATGGAAAATAATACATTATGTGGTGATTGGTGTAGAGTAATGACCCATGGAAAAATAATACATTATGTGGTGATTGGTGGGGAGTGATGACCCATGGAAAAAATACATTATGTTGAATAGTTGCTTTTCAGGAATCCTGGGGGTTGATTAATCAGTAATTAATAATGTATGACCTTGTTATAAATCAACAGGCAATCCTGCATGGAAAAAGTCATTTACAACTATGCTGGCATTTTATGAATGGGTCTGTTGATATACAGATACCACATTCTTAGTGATGCACATATTGTATTTCACTGTAAAATATACTGGTTGGTAATTTACATTGTAAAATGCAGACATAGTCAATAGGGACACATGGTATTGGCCTTTACCCATACTGCTATTAAATACGGCCCTCTGTGACCTATTTAACTAACTAGTAGTCCCAATAAATATTTAGAACAATGAAAACACCATTACACCAGGATAAGCCACACACGAGAGCCAAACCATTACAGTCTCTCTAACACGAGGATAAACCAACACGAGAGCCAAAGACCATACAGTCTCTCTAACACCAGTATAAACCCACACTGAGAGCCAAAGCCATTACAGTCTCTCTAACACCAGTATAAACTAACACCGAGAGCCAAAGACCATTACAGTCTCTCTAACACCAGTATAAACTAACACCGAGAGCCAAAGACCATTACGTCTCTCTAACACCAGGATAAACCCACACTGAGAGCCAAAGACCATTACAGTCTCTCTAACACCAGGATAAACCAACACTGAGAGCCAAAGACCATTACAGTCTCTCTAACACCAGGATAAACTAACACCGAGAGCCAAAGACCATTACAGTCTCTCTAACACCAGGATAAACCAACCCTGAGAGCCAAAGACCATTACAGTTTCTCTAACACCAGGATAAACCAACACTGAGAGCCAAAGACCATTACAGTCTCTCTAACACCAGGATAAACCAACACTGAGAGCCAAAGACCATTACAGTCTCTCTAACACCAGGATAAAACCAACACTGAGAGCCAAAGACCATTACAGTCTCTCTAACGCCCCTCTCTTCATTGGGATCTGTGCAGGTGTTTTGCATTTGGAATTGGAGAAGGAGCCTCCACTTCTCTCATTAAAGGGATTTCCAGAGCAGGTGGTGGCACCTGGGACTTTATCACTGGGAAGGAGAGAATGCAGCCTAAGGTAAGTCATGTAGACAGACAGTCACACGTTTATCTATTCCGTGTACCCTTTCTTACTATGCGTGGGCAATATCTTGTCACTGACAGGGCAATGAACCAGCTGCAATAACCTGTCTATGTGTAGGTGTAGCATGGGAATAAAGTACACGGATAGAATTACGACCATAGGCAGTCACCATGCTTCCTACATACCTGGTAACACATGGGATACGTCATTGTATGACCATTGGTATAATGCTTCATAAATACGATTTGTAATGAAGCTTTATTACCATGGGCAGATTATTTTATGGCTAGAGCATTGACTGGTTAGATGTTGGGGTCCGTGCCCCTGTATCTTATAAGCCATTGTTTAAATTGAGTATCCTTTGCTTGCTGTAGGTTCTCAAGGCCCTGAAGTCCTCGTTACAACCTTCAGTGAAGGATATCTCATTGGAATGGACCCTTCCTACTGGTGTGCAGTCTGTTCTGCTCTCCAGGCTTCCCACTACCATCTTCCAGGGTCAGAGGTTAATTGTTTATGCCCAGCTGAAGGGAAAGGTAAGTTCTATTCACCAGGTGACCATATGTTTAGTTCCTATAGGTTTATTCACATCTCAAAATCACTAGGTCCCAGTTCTTGCCAAATTGGGCATCTTGAAGGCTTTACACAACTATTAAACAAGTCTAAAGAGGCCCATAGTCACTACAGATGACCAAGAGAAATTCTTGCTGGAAGTCCCAAAGCATCAGCATGTCAGCAGGATACAAAGGCCTTGTACCATAACCACTGTGACCTCTCACCAGAGGATCTAGATTGAGGGTACTAAGGAAGAGATGATGTAAAGGTCACTTTTGCTCAATACACTGAAAACCCTATGGTACCTTATATTAGATCTGGTTAGCGTGGCTTTTCCAGTACTTTCGTGGTGGCTGCACAGTTTCTAGAATGTTTTGGAAATAGTGCAACCTCCGAATTCCACCAGAGCCGGCAGTCGGTAGTACCCAAGGTGAGGATCTAAATGGCCAGGTCCTCACTGCTGGGCTTGCTTTCTACTTAAAGTTGCTTTTTGGCTCCGACTCCGACAAAGTGTCCTCATTGGCCAAGTCGCCGACTGGATTGAGGACAGAGCAACGAAGGAAACAATACTAAGTATAGAAGAAGATAGAAGGCAACCCATTGGTGAGGACCTGGCAGTTAAGGTTTTCAATATATATATGTACCCCAAAGACAGGGTGGCCAAGTACCACCTCCACCACACCAAAAAGGGGCGGGCACCTCCCTCTGACATAAATTCCCACAAAATTTACTGAACAGGGTATAAAACCCTAATAATTACTGCATGGTAATCCAAATGCAAATTCACTTTATTTTCACATAATAATATAACTTAGCATATATAAGATAAAACACATATCAAAATATCCCAGAAGGGGGTCTGGGGGTGTAGGCAGCATGTGGATATCAGAATCACTATATGGGTAAGCCCCTATAGTACACCACCACAATAATATGAGCACATGTAGAACGGCAGTTCCAAAAATTGGATATTCCACATACAACAGACCCAAGTCCAAAGTCCAATGTGGGTATCCATGATATCATATAGCAACAATAGCATAGATAAATGCAGCGGCACTGAAGGTAATGGGAATTGAGGCAGCCAAACAATGTATAGATACGTTGGAACGGATAAAGTCAAGGAAAGGATTCCTCAATCACATGTACACACAAACGGTGTGGATAACTAGAGCAATCTCACCCATCCGGGGATTGATGATGACCAGGTCAACATTATCTTTACCAGAGGGAGACCGGGCTACATACACGGCCCTTTGTGAATTTATGGGATTTATTGGCAGCTTCAGAACTTTCTATGAACGGTGATCAACCTTGGGATTCGACTTCGACATCTTAGCTCCCGCTTTTCAAACTCAAATAAAGAAATATCTCACAAATTATACGGTATATTTTTACAACCGACTTACCTTTAGCTATGCAGAATTCTGTGCACGTTTTTTCTGGGGGGAAGTCCACAATATTACGGTTGTGCCCAGACACTGGCTGTGCAAATCTAGTCAAAGGTGCTACCTCCGTCAGTCCTCGACCATGTGATACCTAAAACCTCATTTGTTGTATGTGATTCACAAAACGAACTGCCAAAGAAACTGTGGGCACCTCAGTCTAATTTTGCTTGAAAAAAATCACCCGTGTATGGATAGATTACCAACAAGGGTGATGAGATATGACCAACAAGGGTGATGAGATATGACCAACAAGGGTGATGAGATATGACCAACAAGGGTGATGAGATATGACCAACAAGGGTGATGAGGAGAATGGCCAACAAGGGTTGATGAGATATGACCAACAAGGGTGATGAGATATGACCAACAAGGGTGATGAGATATGACCAACAAGGGTGATGAGATATGACCAACAAGGGTGATGAGATATGACCAACAAGGGTGATGAGATATGACCAACAAGGGTGATGAGATATGACCAACAAGGGTGATGAGATATGACCAACAAGGGGATGAGATAATGACCAACAAGGGTGATGAGATATGACCAACAAGGGTGATGAGTATGACAACAAGGGTGATGAGATATGACCAACAGGGTGAGAGATATATGAATAACAAGGGTGATGAGTATGACCACAAGGGTGATGAGTGAAGACCAACAAGGGTGATGAGATAGACCAACAAGGGTGATGAGATATGACCAACAAGGGTGATGAGATATGACCAACAAGGGTGATGAGATATGACCAACAAGGGTGATGAGATATGACTAACAAGGTGATGAGATATGACCAACAAGGGTGATGAGATATGACTAACAAGGGTGATGAGATAGACCAACAAGGGTGATGAGATAAGACCAACAAGGGTGATGAGATAAGACCAACAAGGGTGATGAGATATGACCAACAAGGGTGATGAGTAAGACCAACAAGGGTGATGAGATATGACCAACAAGGGTGATGAGATATGACCAACAAGGGTGATGAGATATGACCAACAGGGTTGATGAGATATGACCAACAAGGGTGATGGATATGACCAACAAGGGAGATGAGATAAGACCAACAAGGGTGATGAGATATGACCAACAAGGGTGATGAGATAAGACCAACAAGGGTGATGAGATATGACCAACAAGGGTGATGAGATAAGACCAACAAGGGTGATGAGATATGACCAACAAGGTGATGAGATATGACCAACAAGGGTGATGAGATATGACAACAAGGGTGAGGAGATATGACCAACAAGGGTGATGAGATAAGACCAACAAGGGTGATGAGATATGACCAACAAGGGTGATGAGATAAGACCAACAAGGGTGATGAGATATGACCAACAAGGGTGATGAGTAAGACCAACAAGGGTGATGAGATATGACCAACAAGGTGATGAGATATGACCACAAGGGTGATGAGATATGACCAACAAGGGTGATGGATAAGACCAACAAGGGTGATGAGATATGACCAACAAGGTGATGAGATAAGACCAACAAGGGTGAGGATGGATAGACCAACAAGGGTGATGAGATATGACAACAAGGGTGATGAGATAAGACCAACAAGGGTGATGAGATAGACCAACAGGGTGATGAGATAAGACCAACAAGGGTGATGAGATATGACCAACAAGGGTGATGAGATAAGACCAACAAGGGTGATGAGATATGACCAACAAGGGGGATGAGATATGAACAACAAGGGTGATGAGATATGACCAACAAGGGTGAGGAGATATGACCAACAAGGGTGATGAGATAAGACCAACAAGGGTGATGAGATATGACCAACAAGGGTATGAGATAAGACCAACAAGGGTGATGAGATATGACCAACAAGGGTGATGAGATATGACCAACAAGGGTGTGATGAGATATGACCAACAAGGGTGAGGAGATAAGACCAACAAGGGTGATGAGATATGACCAACAAGGGTGATGAGATAAGACCAACAAGGGTGATGAGATAAGACCAACAAGGGTGTGAGATATAAGACCAACAAGGGTGATAAGATATGACCAACAGGTGAGAGATATGACAACAAGGGTGATGAGATAAGACACAAGGGTGATGAGATATGACCAACAAGGGTGATGAGATATGACCAACAGGGTGATGAGATTGACCAAACAAGGGTGATGAGATATGACCAACAAGGGTGATGAGTAAGACCAACAAGGGTGGGAGATATGACCAACAAGGGTGATGAGATTGACCAACAAGGTGGGAGATATGACCAACAAGGGTGATGAGATATGACCAACAAGGGGGATGAGATATGACCAACAAGGGTGAGGAGATATGACCAACAAGGGTGAGGAGATATGACCAACAAGGGTGATGAGATATGACCAACAAGGGTGATGAGATATGACCAACAAGGGGAGAGATATGCACACAAGGGTGATGAGATATGACCAACAAGGGTGATGGATATGACCAACAAGGGTGATGAGATATGACCAACCGGGTGATGAGATATGACCAACAAGGGTGATGAGATATGACCAACAGGGTGATGAGATATGACCAACAAGGGTGATGAGATATGACCAACAAGGGTGATGAGATATGACCAACAAGGGTGATGAGATATGACCAACAAGGGAGTGAGATTGACCAACAAGGGTGATGAGATATGACCAACAGGGTGATGAGATATGACCAACAAGGGAGATGAGATATGACCAACAAGGGTGAGAGAAGACCAACAAGGGTGATGAGATATGGCCAACAAGGGTGATGAGATATGACCAACAAGGTGATGAGATATGACACAGGTGAGAATGCAACAAGGGGATGAGATATGACCAAAAGGGTGATGAGATATGACTAACAAGGTGATAAGAATGATAAACAAGGGTGATGAGATATGACCAACAAGGGTGATGAGATATGACAACAAGGGTGATGAGATATGACCAACAAGGGTAGATCACAAGGGGTAGATATGACCAACGGGTGATGAAAGACCAAGGGTGATGAGATATGACCAACAAGGGTGATGAGATTTGTTCACCCATATGAAAAGAGATAAAACATTAAATATTTTTACATCATTTTATTATTTTGTGTTCTAAGAGTTCAGCTGCTTAGATCAATCAGAATAACACTGAGGACTGCTCAGATTTTCCTGAATCCCTGTATAATTTATGTATTTAAAGGGCATGTCCTCCCCCAAAACTATAATCCCCCCCCACTACTGCCCATCATGTAGTGTAGTTTAATCCTTACCTCACATCCCAGCTCCATATGGTTCGCCTGTAGTCCCCCCCAAAGTCCCAAAAACTGCCCACGAGGAGGATAGCAGAGTCCATATAGGACTCTGCCTCCTACCTGGCCTCCGGGAGAAGTTTGGCATGCGTACTGCAGCCCTTCTCCCCCTCCCTCTCCCGATTAGCATTCCCTCCCCCTAGTGTAAATCCCTTTATATGTAACATTCCCCCTGTCCCCCCAGCCCCAACCGCTCTATTTATTTTATTTGAAAGTGCCCCAAACTTTACTTACCTCCCCTCTTTCCTCCGCTGCTCTGAATGACCGGCAGCCGCGTCCGTGATTGGCTGCCGCTCAGCCAATCACAGACGCGACTGCCGGTCCCGCCCCTCTGCTTGCATTTTCTCGCAAGCAGAGGGCCGGCTGCGCGGCGGAGGATATAGGGGAGGTAAGTAGAGTCTGGGGGGCTTTCTAAACATAAAAATTAAGCGGTTGGGGCTGGGAGACCAGGGGGAATACAATATCCAAAGTTAGTTTTAAGAGTGGACATACCCTTTAATAAAATACATTTATACATATTATAATCTGTTGTATTCAATTAGATCAACTGGACTTGAAATTTAGTCAAGAACTAAATTTCAAGTCCAGTTGATCTAATTGAATACAACAGATATACCATGACCTGGATGAATGAGAACCTTCACAAGCATACATATTATAATCATATTATAATCATGTATTACAATCTAAACTACACCCACATGTATTACAAAACAAAACTACAACCACAGTATATCAACTAATCACCACATGTATTACAATCTAAACTACACCCACATGTATTACAATCTAAACTACACCCACATGTATTACAATCTAAACTACACCCACATGTATTACAATCTAAACTACACCCACATGTATTACAATCTAAACTACACCCACATGTATTACAATCTAAACTACACCTACATGTATTACAATCTAAACTACATCCACACGTACTACATCTAAACTACACCCCAATGTATTACAATCAAACTACCCCTACATGTATTACAATCTAAGCTACACCCACATGTATTCACTCTAAACTACACCCACATGTATTACAATCTAACTACACCCACATGTATTACAATTAAACTACACCCCAGTATTACAATCTAATTACACCCACATGTATTACAATCTAAACTACACCTACATGGATTACAATCTAAACTACACCCACATGTATTACCATCTAAACTACACCTACATGTATTACAATCTAAACTACATCCACACGTACTACAATCTAAACTACAACCCACAGTATTACAATCTAAACTACCCCTACATGTATTACAATCTAAGCTACACCCACATGTATTACAATCTAAACTACACCCACATGTATTACAATCTAAACTACACCCACATGTATTACAATCTAAACTACACCCACATGATACAATATAACTACACCACATGTATTACAATCTAAACTACACCCACATGTATTACAATCTACACTACACCTACCTTGATTACAATCTAAAACTACACCCACATGTATACATCTAAACACACTACATGTATTACAATCTAAACTACACCACAAGTTACAATCTAAACTACACAACATGTATTACAATCAACTACACCTACATGTATTACAATCTAAACTACACCCACATGTATTACAATCTAAACTACACCCACATGTATTACAATCTAAACTACACCCACATGTATTACAATCTAAACTACACCTACATGTATTACAATCTAAACTACACCCACATGTATTACAATCTAAACTACACCTACATGTATTACAATCTAAACTACACCCACATGTATTACAATATAAACTACCCCCACATGTATTACAATCTAAACTACACCCACATGTATTACAATCTAAACTACACCTACATGTATTACAATCTAAACTACACCTACATGTATTACAATCTAAACTAAACTACACCCACATGTATTACAATCTAAACTACACCCACCATGTATTACAATCTTAACTACAAACTACATGTATTACAATCTAAACTACATCCACATGTACTACAATCCAAACTACACCCACATGTATTACAATCTAAACTACACCTACATGTATTACAATCTAAACTACACCTACATGTATTACAATCGAAACTACACCTACATGTATTACAATCTAAACTCTAAACTACACCCACATGTATTACAATCTAAACTACACCTACATGTATTACAATCTAAACTACACCTACATGTATTACAATCTAAACTACACCCACATATATTACAATCTAACTACACTACAATGTATTACAATCTAAACACCCCACATGTATTACAATCTAAACTACACCTACATGTATTACAATCTAAACTACATCCACACGTACTACAATCTAAACTACACCCACACGTATTACAATCTAAACTACACCTACATGTATTACAATCTAAACTACACCTACATGTATTACAATCTAAACTACACCTACATGTATTACAGTATAAACTACACCCACATGTATTACAATCTAAACTACACCCACATGTAATACAATCTAAACTACACCTACATGTATTACAATCTAAACTACAACTACATGTAATACAATCTAAACTACCCCTACATGTATTACAATCTAAACTACACCCACATGTATTACAATCTAAACTACACCCACATGTATTACAATCTAAAATACCCCCATGATACAATCTAACACCCCACATGTATTACAATCTAAACTACACCTACATGTATTACAATCTAAACTACAACTACATGTAATACAATCTAAACTACACCCACATGTATTACAATCTAAACTACACCTACATGTATTACAATCTAAACTACACCTACATGTATTACAATCTAAACTACAACTACATGTAATACAATCTAAACTACACCTACATGTATTACAATCTAAACTACAACTACATGTATTACAATCTAAACTACACCCACATGTATTACAATCTAAACTACACCTACATGTAATACAATCTAAACTACACCTACATGTATTACAATCTAAACTACAACTACATGTAATACAATACTAAACTACACCAATGTATTACAATCTAAACTACAACCACATGTATTACAATCTAAACTACACCCACATGTATTACAATCTAAACTACACCCCACATGTATTACAATCTAACACACCAAGTATTACAATCTAAACTACACCCACATGTATTGACAATCTAAACAACTACACCCACATGTATTACAATCTAAACTACACACATGTATTACAACTAACTACACATACAACTACACACCCACATGTATTACAATCTAAACTACACCCACATGGTATTACAATCTAAACTACACCTACATGATTACAATCTAAACTACACCTACATGTATTACAATCTAAACTACACCTACATGATTACAATCTAAACTACACCAACATGTATTACAATCTAAACTACACCCACATGTATTACAATCTAAACTACACCCCCAATGTATTACAATCTAAACTACACCAAGATTACAATCTAAACTACACACCACATGTATTACAATCTAAACTACACCTACATGTATTACAATCTAAACTACAACTACATGTAATACAATCTAAACTACACCTACATGTATTACAATCTATACTACACCCACATGGACTATTGGACTAAATTGGTCTGGGGCGCAATATAGACCTACTGTATACTGAAAGTTTGTTAGTTGACAGATAATTTAAAGATCTAAATAAAGTGCAAATAAAAAGCATCACATACTAAGCTTTCTGAGCTATGGTTTTAATTAAATTTAAGGGGAAGTGTGGTCTCCAAAAAAGTTAAGTTTAAATGAAAGGCCAGTTTCCTACCTTTAAAACGAGCCATCAACCACCTCTTTACATGCGCCACAGCCCACGATATACAGAAATGACTGACCAGAAAGTTAATGGGTGGGAGGCTGACGTGACATTCCTAAGGCTTCTCCTGCACAGTGCCATCGGCGAGCACAGCCTCAGACTCCCTCAGTGTGTGAGGGAGACATGAAGTCCCTCCTCCTCTCTGCTGTGTAAAGGACCTGCAGCTGCAGAGAAGGTAAGGGAATCAACAGCCCTTCTCTCACACAGTGTGAAAACAGCCTTTTCAGGCAGAGTTCTCACTCTGTTCTTACTCTGCTTGAAAAGGCTGTTTCCACAGAAGGGGGGGGGGGGCGTCAGAGTGGCCCACAGCACCTGTGAGTGGGCGGGGCCACATGGGGCTGTAAGGGAATGGGTCAAGGGGGGCCTGCAACTGGAGGGACCATGGGGTCCATGAGTGGGAGGCACCAGGGGGGCTTCAAAGAGGAGGAGACACAGGGCAGATTGACTGACAGGTTTCAGAGCAGGAAGCAGGAAGTGCAGGGGACCTGGTGATGCTGCTGCCATATCACACACAAAAATGTAAATATCTTCAAAACTAAAAAAAATGAACAATGGAAATAAATTGCAAAAATTCTCAGGAGAGCAATTCCTATCAATTTACCTAAAGTCATTTTTGGACCACAGTTACTCTTTTTAAATACTCCTTGTAATTAATTCATCTCTGATAACATTTTAATTTGATTTATTCCTCCAGGTTGATGAGGGGAAAGAAGGGGAAGTTTCTCTTGAATATAAATATAAAGATAAAACTTTCAAGGACACCCTGGTAGTTCCTCTGAAACTTGATAAAGCTTTGAAGTAAGTCAAAATGAACAAGTGGATGTTGTAATGTGATGTTTATATGTCTATATCTCAATCAGCGTTAAACCCACGCTGCGTGATGTAATATTGGGTTAGCATTAGCGGGGCCTGTGCCGTACTGTGTTAATGGCACCCAATGAAGTATACATTTGGTTTTGAACTACATCTCTACCGAATCTCCACAAATATGTAATTACCGTGCTATTAATATAATGCAATCAATCATATGTTATAAAGTGTTTCCAAACACCAGTACCATTTATATGAAGGGTTCCTGAAAGGTTATCATGAACAATGGTGAACCCTGTTAACCACCAGCGTTTTAGCCATGTTCTCTTTGGTAAGCTACTCCCATGTTAACGGTAAAAGTCCAACCCTCAAATATAAAAAAATATAATAAGATATAAGATATAAAAATAACCCCCAAACTGCAAAAGTGAGAAAGCTGAAATATAAAAGACAAACCTGAAATTCTGCACAATGTTATATCTGTTGTATTCAATTAGATCAACTGGACTTAAAGTTTAGTTCTTGAAGACGTTTCGCTAGTCATCCGACTGGATCTCTCAATTCAGAATGACTTGTACAAGAATCTACAGTAGTCAAGATGGGAGATTATAAGGGCATGGATGAGCATTTTAAGATAGACTGGAGAGGAGAGAGATGAGAGCCCGGAAATTAAACAATACTGATGATGACATTAATTAGTCAAAATCTTATCCTCTTTTTTTAATTTGAGTTCAAACATAGAAGCCATTCTTTCTAATAGATGACATTATAAGGGTAGAGTTGCCTTTTAAATTGTCCTTAATACTAAACTTTTTGTTGTAAAATAATGTTCCTATTTTTTATTATTGTGAATTGTTTAAATTTCCAAGGAGACGTTGCGAGCTGCCCATCTCTGCTCCTTGAACATTCATTATTTACAGTGGGACCATCTGTCCATTTCCATGTCTTACAATGATGTTCCTTTCCAGACCCTCCATCCACAGGCTTGCAGGAAAGGCTCTGATCTCCGAGATGGAGAACGGGACAGACTCAGACTCGGAGGAGGTAAAGAAACGAATCCTGGAGACCAGCGTCCATACTGGAGTGATCTCTTCTCTCACAGCCTTCATAGCTGTAAACAAGGAAACCAAGACCCCATTGCAAGGCCCCCCTGTGCGCAGAAACATCCCAACTGCTTGTACGTCACACTGTATGGTGTTATAGATTCATCTAATGTCTTGTAGGGTTGGAAATGGGTCATTGTATAACATGTCTGGATTAGTGTTTATTATGTTTATAAGATAAGAAGTCCAACCAATCAGATCTTCCCATTGTCTACAGTTAGAAAACATTTCCTGGCATCTGATTGGAAGCTGCAGATTAACAGCATAGACTACATTTTGCACCTCTTATTAAATATGAAAATTCCCAGAAAGCCTCTGATAACTGGTATGAATGGGGCTAATACCGTATATACTCGAGTATAAGCCAAGGCTTTAAAAATAGCCTCAAAATCCGACCTCGGCTTATACTCGTCCTGTCATTGTTCAATTTTCACAACTGCTGCTTCTTCCCTTCTTTCTCTATTAACCAGCTAAACGGGTGCGGTTTACAACGTTCATTCTCTGGATCTCTGCTGGCACTCTGCCGCTGCGCTGCAGGTCCTACGCGCGGCGTCAGTAGTTTAGACAGCCGCCGAGTACGGACTTCAGCGCGCGTGCATAGTACCAGCAGGATCCAGAGAATTTAGTAACCTTATACTGTTTACATAGAGAAGTCACCGTGTAAAGCATGCATGCATATTTTGTAAAGATT
Organism: Hymenochirus boettgeri; assembly: GCA_019447015.1. Classification (NCBI taxonomy): domain Eukaryota; kingdom Metazoa; phylum Chordata; class Amphibia; order Anura; family Pipidae; genus Hymenochirus; species Hymenochirus boettgeri. Next base: position 71,318 of record JAACNH010001326.1, read on the forward strand.
TACCCTGATTTTAACCACCTGTGAGTCCACACCTCACTCCCTGACTGGGGGGCCTTCTCTAAGGGGAATGTTTGTGGGGCCTTTCCTGTGGGTGTGCTGCCCATAAAAAAGCCCATTCCGTGGCCACTAAAGGGTGTTTGTGAACTACAACTTCCCACTAATAAGCAGCTGGGAGTTGTAGTTTCCAAAATCCTGGAGTTGCCAATGAATGATTGGCTTTTTTGGGACAGCATAGTTCCCCCATAATTTCACAAACACCCTTGGCTTATACGTCGAGCAATATGGGTTCTTCTTTTTGAGGTAAAAATGGTACCGCTCGGCTTATACTACTCGGGCCCGGCTTACTCACTCGAGTATATCTAGTTTTTTATTACTTTCCAAAAGATTATCAATATTATAACTCACCCCTCCCTTTTTGTGGGATTTACTATGGGGCCGAACTGATATTTACTGTCGGGGGTACATTATCCACTGTGGGAATTAGTAATATTGACATTGTAAGGCTGAGACCATTTATATGAAATGGTGATACGAAGTGGCTGCAGTTTATACAATTAACCACAATGTTTGTATTAACACTACAGTCCATGGGCTAGATAATTTTCTAAAACTAAAGAAATGACAATTTACTTTACGGTATTAATACATATACTGGTAGTTCTGGTTGGTACGGGGATACTATATATATTGAGAATTACTGGGTATTAATACATATACTGTAGTTCTTGTTGATACGTGGGATACTATAATATGGGAATCGTACTGGTATTAATGACATTACTGTGTTCTGGTTGGTACGGGGCTACATATAATATTGAGAAGTACGGGTTATTAATACATAATCTGTAGTTCTGGTGGTACGGGGATAACTATATAATATTTGATATTTCACTGGTATTGGTAATACATAGGAGCTGTAGGTTCTGGTTTGGTCGGGGATACTATATATATTGAGAATGTACTGGATATTAATACATATGCACTGTCGTTTTTGGGTGGTACCGGGGGATATAATAATATGGTACTGTATAGGGTTCAATATGTAGTCTGGTTGGTAGACGGCATCTGATATAAATTATTTGGTTTAACGATTCGTTGGTAGGGGCAATTGAATATCGGATACTTAGGGGGGGGGGGGGGGGGGGGGCGTTTGGGGGGTTGGTGGGGGTGGCTATTATTGGGGGGGGGCTCGGGGTGGTATTGGTGTAGACGTGTTGGGTGTGGGTGTGGACAGGCTGCTATGATATATGGGAAGTTAGGGGGATGCACGATGTGTTGCGGGGGGTGGACGGGGGATACTTGGGGTATATGATGGGCGCTATAATACTACGTAGTTCTCGGTTGGTACAGGGGATACCTATATAATTGAGAATTACTGGTATTATACATATACTGTAGTTCTGGTTGGCTACGGGGATACTATATATATTGAAGATGTACTGGTATTCAATACCTTACTGTAGTTCTGGTTGGTACGGGATCCACTATAATATTGAGGGAGGATTACTGTATTAATACATATACTTAGTTTTCTGGTTGGTAGGGGACTATTTAAATTGAGAATTACTGGTATTAATACAATCTGTAGTTTCTGGTTGATACGGGGAACTATATAATATTAGAGAAACTGGTAGTTAATTACATCCTCTTAGTTCTGGTGGTACGGAGGATATATAGTAATATTGAGAATTATTTCTGGTATTAATACCATACTTATTCTGGTTGCTACGTGGGATACCTATATAATTTGAGAAGTTACGGATTATAACCATATCTTGTAAGTTCTGGTTGTAGGGGAACTATATAATATTGAGAATTACTGGTTTTAATCATATACTGTAGTTCTGTTGGTACGGGCATACAATATATATTGTAAATTACTGGTATTAATACACTAACTGTAGTTCTGGTTGGTACAGGGATACTATATAATATTAGAATTACTGTATTACATACTATGTAGTTCTGGTTGTACAGGATACTATATAATATTGAGAATTACTGGTATTATACATATACTTATTCTGGTTGGTAACGGGATATAATATAATATTGAGAATTACTGGTGATTATATACCTATAACACTGTAGTCTGGTTGGTACAGGGAATACTAATAAGATGAGAAATTTCTGGTAAGTTATACATATACTGTAGTTCTGGTTGGTTAACGGGATACTATATAATAATGAGAGATTCGCGGTAATTAATACACTATCCTAGTAAGTTCTGGTTGGTACGGGGACTACTATAATATTGAGAATTACTGGTATAATACAATATAAACTGTATTTCTGGTGATACAGGGATACTATATAATGAGAATTCTGTATTTACATACATATACGTAGTTCTGGTTGTGTACTAGGGAATACTATAGAATATTGAGGAATTTACTGGTATTAATACAATACTGTAGTTCTGGTTGGTACAGGGATACTATATAAAGTGAGACATTATGGTTTAATACCTATACTGTAGTTCTGGTTGGTACGGGGATACTATATAATGGAGAATTGCTGGTCTTAATACATCTAATCTGTAGTTTCCTGGTTGGTAATGAGGGCCTACTATATAATATTGAAGATTACTGGTATTAATACCATACTGTAGTTCTGGTTGGTACAGGGATACTATATAATATTGAGAATTACTGGTTATAATACATATACTGTGTTTCGTGGTTGATTACGGGGGATATCATAATAATGATTGAGAATTAATGGTATTAAGACTTACTGGTAGTCTGTTGGTACAGGGATCCATATATATTTGAGAATTACTGGTATTAATACATATACTGTATTTCTTGTTTGTACTGGGATTACTATAGATATGAGAATTGCTGGTATTAATACAATACTGTAGTTCTGTTTGGTACGGGCATACCTATATAATATTTAGAATTACTCGGTATTAATACATATACTGGAGTTCTGGTTGGTACAGGGATACTATCTAAGATTGAGAATTACGGTATTAATACATAACTGTAGTTCTGGTTGATAGCGGGGATACTAATATAATTTGAGAATTACTGGTATTAATACCATATACTGTAGCTCTGGTTGATACAGGGATACTATATATATTGAAGAATTACTGGTATTAGATGACATATACTTTAGTTCTGGATTGGGACGGGGATACTAGTATAATATTGATGAGAATTACTGGTATTAAATACATCATACTGTAGCTCTGGTTGGTACAGGATACTATATAATATTGAGAATATTGTATTAATACATATACTGTAGTTCTGGTTGTACGGTGATCTAGATAATATGATGGAGAATTGCGGTATTAATACATATACTGTAGTTTTGGTTGGTACGGGCATACTATATACTATTAGATTACTGGTATTAATAACATAATACTGTAGTTCTGGTTGGTAACACGGATACTATATATATTTAGAATTACTGTATTAATACTATACTGTAAGTGCGGTTGATACGGGGATACTAATAATATTGAGAATTACTGGTATTAAAACATATCTGTAGTTCTGGTTGGTACGGGAACTATAAATATATGAGAATTACTTGGTATTAATAATACTATACTGTAGTTTCAGGTTGGTACAGGGATAACTATATAATATTGAGACTTACTGGTATTATACATATACTGTAGTTTCTGGTTTGTTACAGGGATACTATGTATAATTGTATTGGAATTGACTGGTATTTATACATATAAGCTGTATTTCTGGTTGGTACGGGATACTATATCATTTGATAATTACTGGTATAAATACATATACTGTAGTTCTGGTTGGTACAACAGGGATACTATAAATAGATTAAGAATTACTGGTTTAATACATATACTGTAGTTTCTGGTTGGTAAGGGGATACTATATAAATTGAGAATTACTGGTATATACATATACTGTAGTTCGGTTGGGACAGGGTACTATATAATATTGAGAATTACTGGTATTATACATATACTGTAGTTTTTCTGGTTGGTATAAGGATACTATAAAAATTGAGATACTGGTATAATACATTACTTGTAGTTCTGGTTGGTACAATGATACTATATAATATTGAGATTAACTGTATAATACATATACTTGTAGTTCTGGTTTGGTACAGGGTTCTATATAATCTTGAGAATTACTGGTATTAATACAAATACTGGTATTTCTGGTTGGTACAGGAATACATATACTATTGAGAATTACTGGTATTATACATATACTATAGTTTCTGGTTGGTACATGGAATACTAATAATATTGAGACTACTGGTAGAATAAATCTACTTTAGTTTCTGGTTGGTACGGGGAATACATCTAAATTGAGACTTACTGGTTTTATACTAACTGGTAGTTTTGGTTGGTACAGGTTTAATCTAGAATATTTGAGGAAATTAACTGGTATTAATACATATACCTGTAGTTCTGGTTTGGTGCAGGGATTCTATATATTATTGAGAATTACTGGTATTAATCAACTACTGTAGTTCTGGTTGTATGGGATACTATTAATATTGAGAAATTACTAGTATTAATACATATACTGTAGTTCTGGTTGGTATTGGGATACTATTTAATATTGAGAATCTGGTATTAATACATATACTGTATCTGTTGTCAGGGATCCTATATAATATTGAGAATTACTGGTATTATACATATACTGTAGTTCTATTCGGTAAGGGATCTATATAAATATTGAAGTAATTACTGGTATTAAATATATACTGGTAGTTCTGGTTGGTACAGGGAATACTAATAATATTGGAGAATTACTGGTATTAATGCAATATGACTTAGTTCTGGTTTGGCATACAGGGATAGCGAATATAATCATATGAGAAATAACTGGTATTAATACAGATATGTCGTTTTCTGGTTGTTACGGGAATACTTTATAATTTGGAGAATTACTAGGTATTAATACCTATACTGTAGTTCTCGTTGGTAAAGGATACTATATAATATTGAGAATTAACCGGTAATTATAATATACGTATTCTGTTGGTATGGGGATACTATATAATCTTTGATAATTACTGTATTAATACATATAATACTGTAGTTCGGTTGGTACAGGGGATACTATATAATATGAGAATTACTGGTATTAATACAATATACTGTAGTTCTGGTTGGTACAGGGCTACTATAATAATATGAGAATACTGGTATTAATACATATACGTAGTTCTTGGGGGTCAATATGGGATACGATATACTATTGAGAATATTGGTATTAATACATTACTGGGTAGTTCTGGTCAATACGGGATACTATATACTATTGAGAATTATTGGTATTATACATGTGTGTGTATTCTGATTGGTATGTTCTCCCCCTTTTTTAGTGTTTTTTTTTGCCTTTTGTCTTTTTTGAACACCTACAATCCACATACAATAAGTTGTCCTTTATGACTGTGGGGGAACTGAGTGCCCAAATGGAGACCCAACGCAAGCACAGGAACATACAACTCCTTGCAGGTGTGTCAAAAGGAGATATTGAGGCTAGGGTATAGGTTGGACGAGATGGACTATGTCTTATATAACCGTCTAATACTATGTTACTATTACCTGTTTATACAGCCATTATGGGTAGGGTATAAAGGTTTGGACTAGATGGGACGTATGTCTTTTATACAACCTAACCTCCATCTTGTTACTATGTAACGTTACATACAGACATTATGGGTAGGGTAATAAAGGTTGACTAGATGGACGTATGTCTTTATAACAACCTCCAATACTATGTTACTATTTAACTGTTATCAGACTTATGGGTGGGTATAAATGTTGGACAATGGAGCGTGATGTCTTTATATAACCATCCAATACTATGTTACTAGGACTGTTATACAGACATTATGGGTAGGGTCTAAAGGGTTGGACTAGAATGGACGTAATGTCTTTCATACAACCTCCAATACTAATTTTACTATGTAAACTGATTCTAACAACATTATGCGGTAGGGGGTATAACGGTTGGACGAGATGGACGTATGTCTTTATACCACCCTCCAATACTATGTTACTATGTACTGTTATAACAGCCTTATGGGTAGGGTTAAAGGTTGGACTAGATGGACGTATTCCTTATACAGACCTCCAATACTATGTTACTATGTACTGTTATAACAGACATTATGGGGTAGGGAATACAGGTTGGGACTAGATGGACGTATGTCTTTATACAACCTCCAATACTATGTTTACTATGTAACGTTATACAGACATTATGGGTAGGGTAAAAGATTGGACGTATGTCTTTTATACATCCTCCATACTATGTTACTGTGTACTGTTATACAGACATTAGTGGGTAGGGTATAAAGGTTGGACTAAGATGGAGCGTATGTCCTTTATACAACCCTCCAATACTATGTTACTATGGTAACTGTTATACGCGACATTATGGTTCGCTACTAATGTTGGACTATGAGGGAACGTAATGTCTTTATACAACCGCCCATCTATGTTACTTATGTATGTTTACCAGACATTATGGTAGGGTATAAATTTTGGACTAGATGGACGTACGTCTTTATACAACCTCCAATCTATGTTTACATTAACTGGTTATACAGACATTATGGGTAGGTAAAGGGGTTGGACTGGATTGGACATATGTCTTTATATAACCTCTAATACTATTTTTACAATGTAACTGTTTATCAGCAATTATGGGTAGGGTATAAAGGTGACTAGATTGAGTCGGTCTTTATACACCTCCATACTATGTTAGCTATGTAACTGTTATAAACAGACAATTATGGTGGGTATAAAAGGTTGGAACTAGATGGACGTATGTCCTTTTATACCTCCAAATACTATGTTACCTATGTTAACTTTTATACAGACATTATGGTAGGGTATAAGGTTGGACTAGATGGACCGTATGTCTTATATACAACCCCATACGAGTTACTATGTAATTTTATAACAGACATTATGGGTAGTATAAGGTTTGGACTAGATGGACGTATGGCTTTATACCCTCCAATACTATGTTACTGTAACTGTATACAGACATTATGGTAAAAAAAAAAGGGTATAAGGTTGGACTAGATGTACGTCTGTCTTTTATAACAACCTCCATACTAGTACATGTACTGTTATAACAGACATTATGGGTACGGGAATAAAGGTTGGACTAGATGGACGTAATGTCTTTATACAACCTCCAATTACTATTGTACTAATTTTGTACCTGTTTGTATACAAGACAATTATGGGTAGGGTCTAAAGGATGGACGTATGTCTTTATACACATCCTCCAATACATTTACTACTGTGTAACTTTTTAACAGACATATGGTAGGGTATAAAGGTTGGAATAGATGGACGTATGTCTTTATACAACCTCCAAACTATGTTACTGAACTATGTAACTGTTTTATACAGACATTAGGTAGGGTATAAAGGTTGGACTAGATGGACGTAGTCTTTATACAACCTCCAATCTAATGTTATATTACGGGTTATACAGAGACATTATGTATGGGTATAAAGTTGGACTAGATGGCCTACGTCTTTATAACACCTCCAATACTATGTTACTATGTAACTGTTTTAACAGACATTATGGGTAGGGTATAAGGTTGGACTGGAATGGACATATGTCTTTTACTTCACCTCTAATACTATGTTACAATGTACTGTTTATACGACATTAGGGTAGGGTCTCAAGTTTGGACTGATGGCGTATGTCTTTATACAACCTCCAATACTAATGTTACTATGTACTGTTTAACGACTGAGGGTAGGGTAATAAAGGTTGGACTAATGGACGTACTGTCTTTATATAACCATCCAATACTATGTTACTATGTAACACTGTTCTACAGACATTATGGGTATGGTATAAAGGTTGGACTAGATGGACGTATGTTTTCTATACAAACCTCCAATACTATGTTACTATGTAACTGTTATACCGACATTTTGGGTGGGTTATAAAGGTTGGACTAGATGGGACGTATGTTCTTTATACACCTCAATACTATGTTTACTATGTAACTGTTATACAGACTTATGGTAGGGTTTAAGGTTGGACTAGATGGACCGTATGTCTTTATACAACCTCCAATACTGATGTTACTTGTAACTGTTATACAGCAATTATGGTTAGGGAATAAGGTTGGACTAATGGACGGAATGTCTTTATACAACCTCCAATACTAATGTTACTATGTAACTGTTATACAGACATTATGGGTAGGGTATAAAGTGGAACGGTATGTCCTTTATACATCCTCCAATACTTGTTTACTGTGTAAATGTATAACAGACATTATTGGTAGGGTATAAAGGTTGGACTAGATGGACGTATGTCTTTATACAACCTCCAAACTATGTTCACTATGTAACGGTTTAACGACATTAATGGGTAAGGGTATCAAGGTTGGACTAGATGGACGTATTCTTTATACACCTCCAATCTATGTTACTATGTAACTGTTCTCCAGACATTATGGGAGTGTATAAAGGTTGGACTAGATGGCCGTTGTCTTATTTATAAACCACCTCCAATACTATGTACGGGTATGTACTGTTATACAGACATTATGGTATGTCTAAAGGTTGGACTAGAGGGACGTTGTCTTTATATAACCCTCCATTACTATGTTACTATGTAACTGTTATACATACATTATGGGTAGGTATAAGGTTGACGAGATGGACGTAGTCTTTAATACAACCCCAATACTATGTTACTATGTTAAGCTGTTTATAACAGACAATTATGGGTAGGGTAGAAAGGTTTGGACTAGATGGACGTATGTCTTATACAACCTCAATACTAGGGTACTATGTAACGTTATACAGACATTACGGTAGGGTATAAAGGTGGACTAGATGGACGTATGTCCTTTATACACCTCCAATACTATGTTACTATGTAACTGTTATACAACATTATGGGTAGGGTAATAAAGGTTGGACTAGATGACCGTATGTCTTTATACAACCTCCCAATACGTATGGTACTATGTAAACTGTTATACAGACATTATGGGTAGGTATAAAGGTTGGACGGCGGACGCATGTCTTTAATACAACCTCCAATACATGTTACGATGTGAACTTGTTATACAGACATGTGGGTAGGGTATAAGGCTGGACTAAATGGACGTATAATCTTATACACCTCCAATACTATGTTCCATGTAAACTGTTATATCAGACATTGTGGGTAGGTTATAAAGGTTTGATAGATTGGTCGTACGTCTTTTATCCACCTCCAATACTATGTACTATGTAATGTTATCAGACATGATGGGTAGGATAAAGTTTGGACTAGATGGGACGTATGTCCTTTATACAACCTCAATACTAGTTCCTATGTACCTTTTATAACAGACATTATGGGTAGGAATATAATGGTTGGACTATCCATAAAATAATTGGTTAACATTTTACCCTGTACATAAATAGAAAGATAAACCATATGTACGGTTTTATACTGTTTATGATTGTTTTGCAGGCCTTTATGTTCTAATGGCCTTAGATGCTATATACGTTTCCTATGAAGGCAAGTTGTACCTGCCGGACCGAGGAAGCTAAAATGACATTAGCTTGTCCTTCAATACGTTTTTTGATCAACGTGAGTCTCTTTTTAGATTCCTGGCGATTTCTGCTTCAGCATTTAAACTTTAACTGACCTGTCTCTAACTCCAACCTGATCAGTGGTCGAAATGGACTGTTGGGGCCCGCTAGAAATTATAAATATAATTTGAATTTAATCCCCCCCCCCTTAGGAAAGACCAGGAGCCCACCTAACATTTTCATTATCCCTCACTACATATCTATCTTACCACCCCTACCGCCTCCTATTGTTTATTATAATACATTTTCATATCTCTATTATCCCCATTTTACATAGCTATCTCACCCCTACCCGACTCCTATTGTTTATTATAATCATTTCAATATCTCTATTATCCCCCCCATTTACATATATATCTCACCCTAACCGACTCCTATTGTTTTATTATATACATTTCGTATCTCTATTATCTCCATTTACATATCTATCTACCCCTCACCGACCCCTATTGTTTATATATACATTTCATATCTCTATTATTTCATTTACATACTCTATCTACCCCTAACCGACGACTCCATTGTTTATTATAATAACATTTCCATACCTCTATTATCTCTCCATTCACTAAATATCTATCTTACCCCTCACCCCGACTCCTATTGTTATTATATTCATTTCATATCTCTATTATCCTCATTTCATATCTATCTCACCCCTACCGACTCCTATGTTTATTATAATACATTTCATATCTCTATTATCCATTTCCAACATGCTATCTTACCCCTACCGACTCCTATTGTTTTTATAATCCTTGCATATCTCTATTATCCCCATTTACATATCTATCTTACCCCTAACCTACTCCTATGTTTATTATAATAACATTTCGTATCTCGTATTATCCCATTTACCTATCTATCTCACGTCTCACCCCTACGACTATATTGGTTTCTTATAATACATTTCATATCTCTATTGTTTTTTTTTCACATGTGAGTACCACCTCACTCCCTGAACTGGGGGGCTCTCTAAGGGGGAATGTTTTGGGGCCTTTCCTGGGGGGTGCTGTCCATAAAAAAAGCCTCATTCCTTGGCACTAAAGGGGTTTGGAAACTACAACTCCCAGCTAATAAAGCATGCTGGGAGTTGTAGTTTCCAAAACATCTGGAGTGCCAAGGAATGAGGCTTTTTTATGGACAGCAGAGTTCCCATAATTTCAACCCTTGGCTTATACTCGAGTCAATCATGGGTTCTTACTTTTTGAGGTAAAAATAGGTACCTCGGCTTATACTCGGGCCGGCTTATACTCGAGTATATACGGTAGTTTTTATTACTTTCCAAAAGATTATCAATATTATAACTCACCCCTCCCATTGATACCTATGGGGCCGAACTGATAATTTACTGTAGGGGGTACATTATCCACTGTGGGATTTATAAATAGTTGACATTGTAAGGCTGAGACCATTTATATGAAATGTGATACGAAGTGGCTGCATTATAGCAATTACCCAATGTTTGTATTTAACAATACCAGTCCATTGGGCTAGATAAGTTTCTAAAACTAAAGAAAATTGACAATTACTGGTATTAATACATATACTGTAGTTCTGGTTGGTACGGGGATACTATATAATATTGAGAATTACTGGTATTAATACATATACTGTAGTTCTGTTGATACTGGGATACTATATAATATGGGATGCTACTGGTATTAATACATTACGGTGTTCTGGTTGGTACTGGGCTACATATAATATGAGAAGTACGGGTATTAATACATATACTGTAGTTCTGGTGGTACGGGGATACTATATAATTTGAAATTTGGACTGGTATTGGGTAATACATAGGGAGCTTGTATAGTTCTGGTTTGGTCGGGGATACTATATATATTTGAGAATGGACTGATATTATACATATGCACTGTAGTTCTGTTGGGTGGTCCGGGGGATATAATAATATGGTGTTAGGGTTAGGCTGGGGGTGTTGGATTGGGGGGGTGGGGGGGGGGGGGGGGGGGGGGGGGGGGGGGGGGGGGGGGGGGGGGGGGGGGGGGGTGGGGGGGGGGGTGGGGGTGGGTGGGGGGGGGGGGGGTGGGGGGTGGTGGGTGGTGGTGTGGGTGTGGGGGGGGTGTAGTGTTGTGGGGGGAGGGGGGCCGGGGGGCGGGGGGGGGGGGGGGTGTGAGGGCCGGCCTTACATATACGGGAGTTCTCGGTTGGTACAGGCATACGCTATAATATTGAGAATTACTGGTATTAATACATATACTGTAGTTCTGGTTGGTACGGGGATACTATATAATATTGAGAATTACTGGTATTAATACATATACTGTAGTTCTGGTTGATACGGGGATACTATATAATATGGAGAATTACTGGTATTAATACATATACTGTAGTTCTGGTTGGTACGGGGCTACTATATAATATTGAGAAGTACTGGTATTAATACATATACTGTAGTTCTGGTTGGTACGGGGATACTATATAATATTGAGAATTACTGGTATTAATACATATACTGTAGTTCTGGTTGGTACGT